>OX377203.1:103460644-103554040 GCA_947396885.1 Heligmosomoides polygyrus polygyrus
AGCTCCTCGGGATTCCGTCTCGGTCGTGTTTGTGCGGATTGTTATACAATTTCAAGCCGAACTTGGCTCACTTCTCGCAGGGATGAGCTCTCGCGCTGCCTCTCCTTGGCAATCTCCTGGGATGTCCTTCTGGCGAGGGAGCGGCTGGCTAGCTGCGCAGTGCGTCAAGTGCACTCGGCTGAGTGTCGCCTCGATTTCTTCGGCAAACACATACGCATAATAGCCCAATGCCGACCGGCCAGATGAACTGCTCCAGAAATCACTCGTTCCGTAGGAGATCGAGGGCCTCACCAAAAAGGTTCTTCTACTCAGAATTGTTCAAACAACTTCTTCAGAATGTGGCATCCAAAACTGAGTGCAACTTCTCCTTATGCCAATCTAAAATAATAATATTTCTATTTTTCCTTTATCTACCTCCGCACACGAAATTCTGTGCCTTAAATTTTTTAACGAAATTTTTAAACGAAAATTTTTCGTTTTCCGGTAAACCGTTTAATTTTCTTTGAGAAATACAGTACAATTAGCTACAAAGCATTATTTCAAGTGAAAAAGGGAAAAGGAAAACCCTATATGTTTCATCTTCAAGGAGTCAACAGCTAAAGTTCAAGGAATGGAGTGTAACACTGCAAAGTCAACTCAACTACGGCATCAACTAGCACAGGTTTAATTACCCAAGTTTGAGAATGAAGCAACTCGAGGGGTTGCTCATTCAACGAAACTCGCAAGTTAAGAAGTTGGTGTCAGAAAATCTCTAGCTGTCGATCAAGTGCCGAAAATTGATGACCTTCATGAGTGAAGAGGAAGGGTGTGAGGCTCGGAAACTTCGACTGCAGACAGCAGGAACTATGCGGGAAAATGGTCATCTGCTTTGATACAGAGGTTGAATCATTTCTGTATCATTGGGTGTTTAAATAAAATTGACTACGACAGAAAAATAAACAAGCCTTCAGCCACAAAATATCTACAGGGTGTGGAATAAGAACAGCTATAGAATTACTACTCAAGGTAATCATCGACAAGGCACATTAAAATGTGTGATCTTCAGTCACCCAAGTTCCCCTTTCGTAGTTCTTTGTCTGGTTGCTCTACGAGCATATGCAATCTCGAAGCGGGCTCCAGCCCATTAAGTACAGAAAGAATTGATAAAAATTCAAAGCCTATCAGTGGAATGCCAACACGGTTTCCCCGTGTCTGGTTCTTTGGATCGATCCATTTTTTGCAACGTTGGGACAGTGACACGACGTCGTGTCACGCGGTCCCACACTGCCGAAAAGGTGTGACACGTCGTCAACGTGTTAACATCGGGGAAAAGTAGCTCTCCTAATTTTTGTTACTAGCGTTTTTCTAAAATCGTTTAAAATACGTCCAGCGGCCGAAAACATCCTCTCCGTCTCGACTATTCCAGGTGGTGAGCAAAAGTATTCTGGGATAAGCAGCGCCTGATGAAGATATGCATATCTTACAAGGACGTTAGAAAAGTATCTTTGTGGACTTGTTGACGTGCTTGGGGATCGGCGAAGGAACTTCTAACTCGAAAATGGATTAAAGGATAAGGTTGAAGAACGACATTATTCAATCTCTTTGGGAATGCGAAACGCATTCTACTTTTACGAACCAGATCCTGGAGCCTATTTGAATGCATATTTGGCCATACAATGACTTGCCGTTGCCAACCGATAAAGAAGTCGGCGCTCTATCCTCCTCATACAAGTCTGGTACCAATTCACCGACCCCAGAGGGATTGAAGGCTTGGTTGGCCTAGGCGGAAAATTCGAATCAATGTTTTATACTTCTGTTCTTGAAGGGCCTATTGAAGTATGTTGAAGGAGCAATTCCGAACGATATTTTATTTCTACTTCAAACTGGGATATTCCGCAGCCAAGACAGCTTGACAAATCAATCAAGTGTAGGGGACTAATAGTGTTGGAGAAAGCACTGTGCGCCAGTGGTTCACGGAATTTCGGACCGGGGATTTCAGCCTAGAAGAGGACCTAGAGCAACTTTGGACGACGAATTGAAGGGATCGGCGGAAGCTGAACCATCCCAATAGCGGGATCATGAAAGACGTTAGTAAAACTGCTGCTGCGGATGCTTTGAAACGCCTTGGGAGAGTGAAAGAACTCGAAAAGTGGATGCCCCATGAGTTGAGTGAGCGGCAAAAATTGGCACGTTTCGATATTTCTTTTTCTCTGCTTTTACGCAACAAAACTTACCCGTTTTTGGTTCGAATGATCACTTGTGATAAAAAGTGGATTCTGTATGACAACAGGAAACGTTCCGGACAGTGGCTTGACGCCAACGAACCCCCTAGGCATTTTCCAAAGGCGAACCTCCACCAAGAAAGGTGATGGTCACTCTGTGGTGGTCGGCGGCTGGTGTGATCCATTACAAGTTTTTGGTACCAGGTCAAACGATCACAGCAGAGTCGTACAGTAAGGACATCGACGGAATGCTTAAAAAATCACGTCAACTTCAGCCAGCATTGGTCAACAGAAGCGGCCGATTCTTTTGCACGATAACGCCAGCCCGAACGTTTCACAAATCACTATTCGAAAATTGAACAAATTAAGCATTGAAGTTCTGCTTCGCCCGCCATATTCTCCAGACCTCTCGCTAACCGACTACTACTTCTCCAAACACTTTCAGAAGTTTCTCGCTGGTATAACTTCCAGCAAGCAGGACCAATTCAAAACCGCCTCCGCGGATTTTGTCGAATCTCGGTCACCTAATTTTTTTCGCTGATGAAATAACTCGACTGCTTTCCCATTGGTAAATGTGTTCTGATTCGAACGGTGCTTATTTCGACTAAATTCGATAAGATTTGAGGCAGTTATATTAGTTCAAAGTGAAGCACTGAAAACGCTGAGAACTTTCCGTACAACCTAATAAACAATGCATCATAGAATTACAAGGAATGCCATGCCTACTCAACGAGACCAAAAATTGGTTGTCAAATCTCCCCCTAAGTACCATGCATTCTTTACACTTTTACGATGGAATAATAAAGGCACATACATAAAGTGCCTAACTGTACCATCAATAACTTCCGGAGAGCATTCTTCTTGAGGAAGTCAGGGTTCAACCGAGAAGAACGATCTCTCCGATTCACCTACAGTAGCGATGGATTGAACTCATCCAAGGGCAGCTGAACCAATTGGTTTACTGGCGAGAGTAGGATAGAAACGTCGGAAGATCTGATCAAGAACCAAGTAATGGTCATTGCAGACGCGTTTGCGTTGTCTTGTCGCTCTTATGGCTATAGCAGTTCTTCCAACTTCAGTTATGTATGCTGGTAGGTTTCAGTGTTGTAGACAACGATCAGGTGCACAACACGGGAGACAGAAGCTGTTTCCGCTACTGCCGGTCGCTAATCATGTCGGCATACACCTGCGTCAGGAGTAATGCCCGCCGTTCATAATGCAATTCCTCGACGCGGCAGCGCCAGCAGCAGCTGTTTCCAGCCACCTCGCCACATCCGACGGGACCCTCTTCCATAGATTGCTCTCGGCGACAGCGTATTAATCCCAACGCGACGTTGTTCCCACACGGCGGATTCTCGCACGCGAGGACTTACTTTTCATGATGATCACTACGGAACCCCCAGAAACCTTCTGAAGAACTTAGAGAACATTCCGAAACTCTAAGCAACTACGGGCAGAACAGGCAAAATAAAATTGCAGTACCTCAGAATCCACAAATTGATCAAAGAACCTTGGCGAGTACGTAGGAGAGGACACTGCTACATATCTTGCACTTTATCGCGCAATTATATACCATTTTCACGTCAAGTTGGTTATTACCAAAACTGGGAACCTTTCAAATCAAATTGGACACTCTTTTAAGCAAGCCTGACGCTCTTGAAATCAAACAAAACATCTTCCAAATCAACACGAGCACCTTCAAGAACTGGAGTCTGGAGGCCATTTAAGACTAGAAATGGAGGCTAGAGGCTAAACCACAGTACCGTCGGCAAATATCCGTCCAAACGCAGCTGGCGGCGGATTCATCCGCCGTTTCCGCCGCTTTGCTATATCTCCCTTCAAAATCGATTATATACACTGAAAGGCATTTTGTTGGAATCAGAGCAACATGATCTACTCAACGACGTAAAAAGCTTAGCAGGCTTTTTGTATCAACGAGACACAACTGACCCACATATAGTAGGTAGGGTAGGATTTTGCATAAATTCATAGGATGGCAGGGCGCGTGTAGCGCAGTCGAAGGAGGCGCCGGCTGTCGCGTGCACCCGATACCAGGTTCCTGGTTCGGATTTCCCGCCCAGGCCAACCAAGCTTTCTATCCCTCCGGGGTCGGTGAATTGGTACCAGACTTGTCTGGGAAGGATAGAGCGCTGACTTGTTCATCGGCTGGCCACCGCAAGTCATTGTATGGCCAAATACGCATTCAAATCGCCTCCACGACAGAATAAGTAAAATGCGTGGCGCATCTCAAGGGGGTTTGAGTAACGCCATCCTTTATCCTTTATCTTTATCCTAATAAGATGGTAAACTGTAAGCATGAAATATTAGGTTGTTCGGAAAGCTTTTAGCGTTTTGCGTGCTTCACTTTGAACTACAATAACTTTCTCAAATCTTATCGGATTTAGTCGAAATAAACACCGTTCGAATCAGCGCACCTTTGCCACCCTCCGACTTCAAAAAAATTTGGTTGTCGAGATTCGACAAAATCCACGAAAGCTGTGTTTTCTTGGTCCTTATTGGTGAAGGCTTCACCAGCGAGAAAGTTCTGAAAGTGTTAGAAAGGGTGGAAGTCGGCTGGTGAGAAGTCTGGGGAATATGGCGGTCGAGGCAGAACTTCAGCCCTTAATTCGTTCAATTTTCCGATAGTGATTTTTGAAACGTGTGGTGGGCGTTATCGTGCAAAAGAATCGGGCCTCTTCCGTTGACCATTGCTGGCTAGGTTGACGCAGTTTTCGGTGCATTTCGCTTTCCTTACAGTAGAACTCTGCTGTGATCGTTTGGCCTGATGCCAAAAGTTGTAATGGATCACACCAGCCGCCGACCACCACGCAGTGACCATTACATACTTTCCTTTTTTGGTGGAGGTTCGCCTTTGGAAAATGACTAAGGGATTCGTGGACGTCCAACCTGTGCGGAACGTTTCCTGTTATCCTACAGAATCCACTTTTCATCACAAATGGTGATTCAATCCAAAAACGGGTCAGTTTTGTTGCGCAAAAGCAGAGAAAAAGAAATCTCGAAACGTGACAATTTTTGCCGCTCACTCAAATCGTGGGACACCCACTTTTTGAGCTTTTCAGCTTCCCAAGGCGTTTCAAAGCATTCGCAACAGCAGACTTACTGACGTCTGCTCTTCCGGGATCCCGCGAACTGTTTGGGACGGTTCAGCTTCCACCAATTTCTTCAACTCGTTGCCCAGGAGTGCTCTAGGTCGACCGTTACGGGGGTCATCTTCGAGGCTGAAACCTCCGGTCCCAAATTTACTGAACGGTGCTTTCTCCAACACTATTAGGCCCCCACACTAGATTGATTTCTCGAGCTGTCTCGGCTACAGATTGTGCCAATTCGAATTCAAAATAAAATACTGTTCAGAATTGCTCCTTCGACATACTTCAATAGGCCCTTCAAGAACAGAAATATAAAAAACATTGAAATATAAATTATTTATTCAGATAGAGCGAAAAATTCTGTACAGAAAGTAGCATTAATGCTCAATGCCAGTTGAATTCTTACTTAATAACAGACGAATGAGAAATAGTAACACAAAACGCTGAAATCTTTCCGGACAACCTAATAGCATGGAACAGCTGCCACTAAGATGTTAAGGTATGCACTTCATCGTCCTCGCCAGACAGACGAGTCTCAACCGGACATCGTTTACGTCGCGAATGAAGTCGTTTGCCGCTCTTTGCGCTTTTGCTCTGCTCGGAATATGCCTTGCTCTCAGGCCCAGGTGCAGGGGCAAGGATCCGAAGATGTTCGAAGGACTCTCGAAGACGGAGATCGCCATGATATGTGGAGATGATGACAAATCGGAAGGGAAGCAGGAAAGAGTTGCAAGGTCGATTAGTAGTGGCATGAGGAGTGTGCCCATTATTGTAGAAAGAAGTGAAAGGATTCGTCGTGAGGTGGAGTTATCGCCCGGTATTATTCGCCAGAAGGCAGAAACGGATGAAAACTCTCTTCAGAAAACGGAGAAAGCGATCATCACGGCAATGCCGATAATTCACCGTCACCGTCCAAAGCCTTGGTACCGGAAGCGCATAAGGTCCTTTAGGCTTCCAAAGGATAGGCTCAAAAAACTGAGAAAGGATCGAGAAGGCTCCGACAAATCAAGATTGATGTTATTGCCTCCAGGATCCGCACCTATTCAGACTATTTAAGAGAACGGCAATAAATATTGCGGTCAGAAAAAAGGTCATCAGCGTTGTGCTGGTTTGAGCGGCGTTCACTTCCCTAGTCTGGCAACCAACCAATGTTTTTGTGGGCATAGGTGCAAATAGTCAGTTAGTCATGTCACATTATGAGTTGATTACGAACTGAAGCTGTGGCTGCTGCACGGGAAGAAGATGTACTGCGAAAGCGTAGGAAAGGAAGTAGCAACTAGCAAGTGGTTAGCTAGATTTTAGCCTGGAATAAAAACATTTTGAGGGTGACGTTCAGTTGGCTAGCGGCGACGGTGCCATTGTTGGACTAGGGCAAGGATAGCCAACGCCCCTACGTAACTGACTAGCTGACGACTTCCGGCATAACACCTCGCCATGAACACATGTGGCAATGTCGGCCGAAAAGGCGAGGACTGCAAAAAGAGAGCTCCAAAAGGATAGCTGGAAGAAAATAAAGCTTGGCGTCACTCCTGTCGAGGAGAGAAGGCACCCTAAATACAGTACCGCGCATGTCTTTTGGTCAATTCCCGAAAAAGCCGCTTTGGAGCGTTCCAAAGCGGCTTTTTTATATAACTTTCTTTAAAATCAAGCGCTTGTAAAAAAGAACATATATCTGAGCTCAGCAGACCGAGCTCTGTCTTCTGTCATATAAACCAATAGAGTTGAGCAATGCATATAGGCCGGACATAATCAATCGAGTGGGCGCGAGAGCCTGTAGAGTGACCGTTTGGGGAGTTTTATAGAAATTTCCAGCCGCTCTACCTAGAAAATGCTCCTAGCCTGCCCAGCTTGCCTTTGGAGTGCGCCTTGAACAATGCATATAGAATCGAACCTGTCAATCGAGTGGGCGCGAGAGCCTGTCCGTTTCGGGAGTTTTATCGGAAATTTCCAGCCGCCCTACTCAGAGCTTGCCTTAGAACTGTAAAGCTTGCCTTTAGAGTGCGCCGCAAACAATGCATACTGAATCGAACCTATCAATCGAGTAGGCGCGACCACTCGATTGATAGGTTCGATTCTGTATGCATTGTTTACGGCGCACTCCAAAGGCAAGGTTTACAGTCCTAAGGCAATTTCTGAGTAGGGCGGCTGGGAATTTCCGATAAAACTCCCGAAACGGTCACTCTACAGGCTCTCGCGCCCACTTGATTGATAGGTTCGATTCTATATGCATTGTTCACGGCGCACTCCAAAGGCAAGCCGGACAGGCTTAAAACATTTGCTAAGTAGGACGGCTGGGAATTTCGATAAAACTTCCCAAACGGTCACTCTACAGGCTCTCGCGCTTACTCGACCTCACTCTGCGAGTGGGCGCGCCCACTCGATTGATAGGTTCGATTCTATATGCATTGTTCACGGCGCACTCCAAAGGCAAGCTGGACAGTCTTAAGGCAATTTCTGAGTAGGGCGGCTGGGAATTTCAATAAAATTCCCCAAACTGTCACTCTACAGGCTCTCGCGTCCACTCGATTGATTATGTCCGGCCTATATGCATTGTTCAACTCTATTGATTTATATGTCAAAAGATAGAGCTTGGCCTGCTGAGCTCAAATATATGTTTCTTTTCACAAGTGCTTGATTTTAAAGAAAGTTATATAAAAAAGCCGCTTTGGAACGCTCCAAAGCGGCTTTTTCGGGAACTGACCAAAAGACATGCGCGGTACTGTATAAGGGCTCTCTTGGGTCGCTATTTCATCATGTTTTCTTCTTTTTAGGAATAGTCTCCACCTACTGAGCCAAAATCTTACCAGGATCGCACTTTTTTCCCCGATTCTCCCGATTTTGCCACAGTTCATTTTGTAGCTCGAGTTTTATACAACTTAGAAACATACGGTCTGTCACTGGTTTTTTCTTGTAAATGCAATCAATTATAATTCCAGAAAAGTGAGTGGAGTATTCAAGTTTTTGCTCATACCCCACAATATAAGCTTACAAACACTCAACAGATCCTCGACTGTTTCCCTTCACTAATTTGAAATGGATTGATTCTCATTCCACCCGCACTTTGTTAACAACCCCTCCCACTTTCCTACCAGGAGACGTCATCCTCATCTCATGTCTCCTTCCTTCTACGCGGTCAACGTCGCCGAAACATACTTTCGTGCTCCAGCGCCCAGCAGCAAGACGCGGCTACTACGCGCGTGTGACGCCACTAGCCGCCCCTGTCGGAAGCGTTTGGACCGCGACAACCCTTCCAATTTCGTCGCGCAACTTGCGCGACATCCTGGGGCTTTTGCGCGGCGTTGGAGTTATGTCTGCCCCCTCCCCGTTTTTGCGGATATTTACCGACGGTACTGTATATGCCCCCTCCGATTAGGATAGATCCGATGAACAGTAGCAAATGATCCTAAAAGTTTGGGAATCGAACAAATTCCAAGCTGCTGCAATTTTTTCGTCCTTCAATCATCTCTTTCAACCGAAGTGTTCTCCAAAGATGAATTTCAGTTTTTTTTAAACAAACAAAGGCATCTTCTTCTAATCCTTTGGTAAGATAGCCTCTAAACTCTTCTGAAAATAAGGAATCGTAAATCGCCTTATAATACATAGACCAGTCATACACACTGGTACCATGAATCACAATGGAAATTAGAGGCATTCGCTTTTTCATAGAAACAAAATGGGACTCCGCTTCGCGCCTGTTATGCATTCGGAAGGATGAGCGTGTCAGCAACATAGTGCCGTGCTTAATCCTCCTGCGGGGCCTTCCTTCTGATATGCTTCGTGGGGCATTATACATGTTAATCTGCTGCCAGATTGCGCATCCATTTATTGCAGCATGCGTACCCAGCGGCAACGTACATGTACACCTACGAAATTCAATAGAGATGTCCTAGGAAGGGGAGCCTCATGAAGGCAGTCTGCAGAAAATGGCCAACAAGGAAAGGTTCCCAACTCACGGTGAGCTTTTCCGATTCTATTTCGGCAGGATGTAAAACCGTGTGAGCGGAGTCCAGAACAATAGTTAGTTTTTGCTGAATGCTTTTTTAAAGACCTGAAAATTAGGTCTGAAAGCGTGCGCGCAACTACAGGGTGGTCCACATGAAGTGTCACGCGAAAAACTATACACACTCACTCCACTAGGTGGCTCACCCTGAGCGGCGGCGTTCTATATTCTCTGCCACACTACTTTCTATTTTTGCTGCTGGGTATAAAATGGGCAGGCAAGCAGCGAAGAAGTCAAACGCGACCATCGAGGACGTCAACGCCGATATGCCCTTGTGGGCTAGTAAGTTAATCGAACGGTTTGATAATTATTCTTCTAGTCTGCAAGGCATATTGACTGCTTCCTTTGATCGCTTTTTCGCTCTGATCAACGATGTTCAAACAACACAAAAGGCTATCCTGTCCAGACTGTCTAATCTTGAAGCTAAGGTGAGTTGTATGAATAGCACAACCTACACCCAAAAAAGTCTGCTTTACTCCACGTTGGTCAAGATAAGTGCCGACAGGCAAAAAATCGATGAAAAACAGCGAATGATTGCCTGGGTCGGGATCGACGAGCAGTCGAGCGAAGAGTCAACTCGTCGTTTCGACTATGAAGCTCTCAAGGAGGAAGTAGTTACGTCTGGGAACGAAGAACTCATCCGTGAGTTCGAGGCTGGACGAATCACTTCCCACCGTCACCCACCCGGGAAGGCACGTCAAAACGGATCTCGAGGGCGTATTATCAAAATCTCCCTACCCAATCAAGGTCTCAGGGATGCTCTTCTTGCCCACATGCGTACTGGGAGGAAGAGCCTTACGCAGCACTTTGTCCACTCCTTTGCGCGGAGAGACTACACGCCTGAGGAGCTTGATTTGGACAGAGCGCTGCGTAAGGAGGCAGGCAATCTCAATGCTAAGGAGGGCAGGCTAGCTTACATAGTTCGTGACTTCGACATTGTGAAGTTAAAATTCCCACGCGATTTGCCTAGGCGCCAAGACGTCATGGGGAACTCGGTGATGTCTTCGGTGCATAGTCCGATGAGCGGGGAAGGGGTTTCCAATGGTCGAAGTGGTTCACGAACTCCTGTTCGTTCCTCTGCATTCCCACTTTCCCAAGCCTAGGACGGAGGGGTTCCAAACGGATTAAGTTGCATTCCCTCTTTACGCTCTGAGTTCGATGCGAACAGTGGGATACCTAGCAATTTGAGCAACGACATCTCGTCTTCTTCCACAGTGCTCCTCTTCAACGCGCGCTCAATATGTAACAAGCTTCCCGACTTTCAATACTTGCTCTACAATAACAACCCGGTGATGGTATTCGTTACCGAAACATGGTGTAAACCTGATATTATTCATGATGCTACTTTATGTCCACATCCCTCTTATCAGATCTACCGATGCGACAGGGAGGGTAGCACTGTGGGAGGTGGCATTTTGGCCTTGGTGTTTGATAAGTTGTCACACCACCTGATTAGTACTCGAAATTTTTCTCCGTTTTGTCAGTGTCTTACTCTGCGTGTATATATTAAACAAAATGCCGTGCACTTTATCTTGATCTACAGAAGTCCTACATGTCAAGCATCACCCTTC
This sequence comes from Heligmosomoides polygyrus polygyrus, assembly GCA_947396885.1. Taxonomy (NCBI): domain Eukaryota; kingdom Metazoa; phylum Nematoda; class Chromadorea; order Rhabditida; family Heligmosomidae; genus Heligmosomoides; species Heligmosomoides polygyrus. The sequence goes on from OX377203.1 coordinate 103,471,524, forward strand.
CACGAAGCTTTAGCCTATGTGTCCCGTTTTCTCGAGGACACGTCAAACTGTGTCATCTTGGGAGATATGAATTTTCCCACAATCAAGTGGTTTGGATCCGATAGCTCCTATAATGTGTATGGGTCGGCGCGTGAGTTCCGTGAATTCTGCCAGGAATATTCCCTCTCGCAACACGTCACCACTCCTACGCTGGGTTCCAATATACTGGACTTAGTTTTAACTAATGATCCAAACATAATTCATGGCGTAACCGTTCGTGCTCCATTTTCAACATCGGATCATAGAGTTGTATCCTTTCAACTCACGGCGTCCAGAGCCCAGCTAACGCCTATTTCGTCACGTTACGATTTTTCAAGGGCCAACTACTCAGCGATTTGTGAGAATCTTTTGAAAATCGACTGGCGCAACCAAATGTCTTTCTGTAGTTCAGCAGACCAATGCTACTCCATCTTTTTGCAAAACTGTCATCGAATAATTAGAGAATTCGTTCCAATAAGGCAAACAGTTGAGAAGTACCGTTATCCTACAAAAGTCAGAAAGCTTGCTCTTAAAGTGGCGAGACTGTATAATGCTCGGCTAAGTATAGGTTGCCAGAAGTACTTCCGTTTTTCAAGAAAACTCAAAAGAGAGCTAGCCAATCTTAGCTTGCAGCATGAAGAGAAAATAGCGCTTTCAAGAAATCCTAAGGCATTTTACAAGTACGTTAACAGTCGGCTTAAACTGAAGGGCCGCATTGGTTCTATTTTTAATTCCGAGGGCGAGCTCTGTCAATCGGAGATGGAAAAGGCAAGAGTGTTTGCAGCCTTTTTCAAGTCCGTTTACAAAAACCATCCAACGGCTCCGGTAGACTATCCATCTGTGACCGCCTCTAGACTTGATTTTCTAGACATCAACAGCGAATTAGTTTATAAAACTCTTGTTGGCTTACCAGCTCGTAATTCCACTTCTCCTGACGGAGTACCGTATATTTTCCTCAAAAAAGCAGCTGTGGGACTTACTTCAGCCCTTACGCTGCTTTTTAACTGGTTCCTTCTTCACGGACAAGTTCCGTCAGTATGGAAGAAAAGTTTTGTTAAGCCGATTTTCAAGAAAGGTGATAGGACTGATTTTAGAAACTATAGGCCTGTATGTCTAACATCTTCGATAAGCAAAGTTTTGGAGAGGATAGCACGTAGTCAGATTCATGGTTACTTGCGAGAAAATAATCTTCTCACACAGGCACAACACGGATTTCTTGAGCGGAAATCTACTCTAACTGCCCTTGTCTCAACGGTTCCGGTTTGGCAAAAGGTAATCGACTCTAACGGATACGTTACGGTCTGTTATCTTGACTATACCAAAGCTTTCGATTCAATCAATCTTGCTTTTTTACTTGCCAAACTAAGAGCGTACGGACTTGATGGATGCCTTTTTAGTTTTCTACAGTCGTTTTTAACTGAGCGAACACAGACAGTCTTAGTCAACGGTGCCATATCGGACACCTACGAAACTAAAAGTGGAGTTCCTCAGGGGACATGTCTAGGACCGCTCATGTTTCTAATTTTTATCAACGACCTACCCAATTGCCTTCCTCGCGACGTATCGTGTACTATTTATGCGGACGATTCCAAAATATACTCGATTAGCAACACGAATGCCTTTCAACAGGCACTTGATGCTGTTGATATGTGGTCTAAGAAATGGATGCTTGATATATCACTTGAAAAGACAGCTATAATGTGTATAGGTAAAAGACATCCGCGGGATTTACTGTTTCAATTAGGACGCACCCAAATGCATACCACGACATATACTCGCGACCTCGGCTTATTGTATTCTGATAAGCTTACTTTCGAAAAATACATCGATTGCGTAGTAGTATCTGCCCAAAGAAAATCGAACTTTATTCTACGCGCCTTCCAAACGCGTTCAATGTCTACACTATTCCAACTTTTTATCACATATGTTAGACCAATGCTTGAATATTGCACACCAATCTGGACGCCCTCTAAAATAGCATACATTGAGAAAATCGAAAGAGTTCAAAAAAGGTTCACTAAACAGGTATTTTTCAGAAACGGGTTGCTCAATGTAAACTACCGAGAGAGACTAGCTGTACTTGGTACCACATCTTTGCGGCTAAGAAGAGTCATATATGATCAAAGTCTTATTTATAAAATAATTTCTGGCCGCTTTGATTTCGACAGTCGTGAACTGTTTAATTTTGTAGAATTCAACCACCGCACAAGAGGGCACCATTTGCGATTATCCATAGGAAGAGGACGCTCTCAGGAGTTCTTGGACTCATTCCTCGTACGAGCTGTAAGAGTCTGGAACAATTTGCCCACTGCTGTAGTGTCGTCGACAACATCGGCAACTTTCAGCCAGAGGCTGGAGTCGTACTTAAAAGAGCAGGGGTTTTTCTAAAGTAAAATTTTTTAAACATGTTTTGCAACGATGAATATTACAGGAACGTGTCGGTACCATCTACTAGCAAAGTCTCCTTCTGTGCGACAAGCTCTATATTACCAGAATTGTTTTCTACGCGTTACACCTGTTAGACATCTGTTTTGTTAATTTATGTTGGCATTCAATTTTTCTCTTCTGTTTTCTCTTAAGCAGCTTCTTCTTTTTTTCTCTTTCTTTAGCATTTTTCTCTTCTGTTTTTTCCCCAATAGGGCGTTACTTATTTTCCACTTCTAAAAGCTCGTTTATCATGTTTCTATCATTCTCTTCGATGCGACTGTCGGAAGCACAGCGTAAGAGAGCTTAGCCCTTGACAACATATTCATACACATATTTAGATTTACGTACACTCACATATTCATAATTATATATATATATATTCCTTCTGCTGTCACTTTTCTACGAGTCATAAAGGCAATCGTCTCGTGCCTCCCTACTAAGCAATCGCCTGGGGTGCGTACCAGTTTAAAGAGGCCCTTGAAAGACAGGACCCGCCCCAGGATTAAGTGCTTAGTAGGTCGTAGCGCCAGCATCTTCAGTAAATTGGTATCAGTGACGCAGCAGTTTTTCTCTACTATTCGATTATATCTTTTTCCTTCCTTCAATCTTTTCGATACCGCAGAAATTTAGGGCTGCTCTCGAGCTATGCTAACCTCAATCGCAGTGAATAACGTTTTTTTTTTTTTGTTCACGTTGCTACATGGCCAATCATGAAAATTCTATTTCGCAATCTTAACCATTTATGTTATGGTTATTGGCTGGAATAAACATAAACATAAAAACATAAACACAACTTTGCACAAACCAACTAAAATGCGAAAAACGAGTATTGGAAAGGCAAAAAAAATCTGCATGAAATATCATACATCACATTCAGAATGAGTTCCTCCCACATGGTTCAGCGCCTCATCGTGGCGTGGGGGTGGCAATGGGTGTCGAACTGCGATGTACAGCGGAGGTTTTCAATCTCCGGCAGGGTCTCCCAGGCTGAGAAGGAGTTCGACAATTCTTCGGAAGCCTAGCGAAGTCTGAATCACAGCACGCCCCGAAGGCACGAAAGGGGCACCCCGAAGGCAAGAAAGGGGTGATACGAGCTCCGCCCGGGGCGAGAAGGGAGGTAGACACCACAAACGGTTATTTGTTTTGTGGTGTCACCTCATGTGAAGTCCGGCACGCCATGCCCTGCAGAAATTGCAAAAATGGCAACGGTTCCAGCGTCAGGCCCAGGTTGACAGGCCGGCTGATGGAGAAACCTGTCACAAACCATGATCAAAAGTCGCAATGGAATCAGTATAAAGGCTAGGACGTCACCCGGAAGTGACGCGCAGAACCCCCGCCCGAGTTCTGCGGTCAGTATGCGAGGGCTACCGAGGGCAGAACGACCTCGGCCAAAGAAGCTAGTTCGAGTGGGGACTCTGAATGTGGGAACGCTGACCGGAAGATCCAGAGAGGTGGCCGACTTGATGAAGCGCAGAAAGATAGAAGTCCTGTGTCTGCAGGAAACGAGATGGAAAAGAGCGAAGGCCAAGGAGATTGGAGAAGGGGTCAAGCTGTTCTACAACGGAGAGGATACGAAGAGGAACGGTGTCGGGATAGCTGTCGCAGAGTCCCTCAGGGATTCGGTAGCTGCTGTCCAAAGGATAAACGACCGCATCATGTCACTGCGGCTCGACACGAAGGAGGGTTACTGGACTGTCATGTCCGTCTACGCCCCTCAGACCGGATGCCTCGAGCACGAGAAAGATGATTTCTACTTCACGCTCGAGGAGGCCATAAGGTCCGTACCAGAAGGCGATTACCTGTCCATAGCAGGGGACATGAATGGCCACGTAGGGAGTGGCAGAAGAGGAGTAGAAAGGGTTCATGGAGGTAAAGGGGTCGGCTTGATGAACCCAGATGGAGAAAGAATTCTCGAGCTGGCTATTTCCCACGACCTGGTGGTCTGTAGCACCTTCTTCGCGAAGAGGGAGAGCCAGAAGGTGACCTATGCTAGCGGAGTAAGAAGGACGGAAGTCGACCACATCCTAGTGCGAAGACCTGCCTTGAAAACTGTCCGGGATGTGAAGGTCCTTCCGGCTGAAGATGTAGCACCACAGCACAGGCCATTGGTAGCTGACCTGGCCATACCTCTACCCAGCAAACCCAAGGTAAGAACAGAACCCAGAATCCGATGGTGGAAACTGCGGGGTTCAGAGCGCAACGAGCTACGAAGGAGGGTGCTCGATGCAGGTCTTCCGGATCCAACTGGCCCCGTGAACGAGACCTGGAGGAGGGTGACCCAAACGATTCTACGATGTGCCAAGGAAACCCTCGGTGAAACAAAGGGAGGGATCAGAGGAGATAAGGCTGCATGGTTCTGGAATGAAGAGGTGCAGGCTGCGGTGAGGAAAAAGAAGGAGGCCTATAAGCAGTGGCAAACGACAAGCGCACCCGAGCATCTTACAGTCTATAGGAAGATGAAGAGCCTGGCAAAAGCAGCTGTAGCGAAAGCGAAGAGAGCGGAGATGGATGCCCTATATGAGAAGCTAGACGGGCCACAGGGAGAGAAGTTTGCTATCCGGCTGGCTAAGGCGCGGCATAGAGCTTGCGCCGACATTCGAGTGGTCAAGACAGTGAGGGGTGCTGACTGCAGGGTACTACGGAGGCCAGTCGAGGTCAGAAAAAGATGGGAGGAGTACTTCAAGGAGCTCCTGAATGAAGAATTGCCTCGTCGCGAAGTTCAAGAAGAACAACCAACGGAAGGACCCATCCCATCCTGGACGCGGGAAGAGGTTCGCAACGCCATAGGAAAGATGAAGCTCGGGAAGGCAGCTGGACCTGATGGGGTTCTAGTAGAGGCTTGGAAGGTGCTTGGGGACTGTGGAGTCAATTGGCTGACACAGTTCTTCAACAGAGTCATGATAGACAGTAAGATGCCGGATGACTGGAGGGACAGCATCATAGTCCCCATCTTCAAACAGAAAGGGGACGCGTCCGAGTGCTCCAACTACCGAGGGATCAAACTGATCTCGCACACGATGAAGATCTACGAACGTCTGGTCGACTCGAGGCTGAGGGAGATGGTGACAATCTCCCAGGAGCAGTGGGGCTTCATGCCTGAGAGGTCCACCACAGACGCCATCTTCATCGCTCGCCAGGTAATGGAGAAATATCGGGAGAAACGAAAGCCCTGCTACATGGCCTTTCTGGACTTGGAGAAAGCCTACGACAGGCTACCCCGGGCCGTGCTCTGGAAATCGCTCCGAGGTAGAGGTGTCCCGGAACGTCTGATCACAGTCGTAAAGGACATGTACGAAGGCTCGAAAGCGGCGGTACGAACCCCACACGGAATGACAAAGAAGATGGACATCACAGTGGGTGTACATCAAGGGTCGGCTCTGAGTCCGTTCCTCTTCGTGCTGACGCTTGACTGCATAGTGAAACTCCTGGAGGAAGGCCCTCTCAGGACCATCCTCTACGCGGACGATATCGCTCTAGTAGCCGACAGCCGGGAGGAGCTGGAGGAGAAGGTGAGGCTGTGGCAAGTAGCCCTCGCGGATAACGGACTGCGGCTGAACGTGAAGAAGACCAAGTTTATCAGCTCTGAGCAGTGCACTAGACCGATCCTAGACTGCCAAGGGGAGGCGATCGAGAAGGTGGAAGAATTCCGCTACCTCGGAAGTGACCTATCCGAGGAAGGAAGTGTGGACCAGGCGGTCAGGGGACGGATAAACGCAGCCTGGCTCAAATGGAGGGAGTCCACAGGAATCCTCTGCGACCGTAGGTGCTCCAGGACACTCAAAGGAAAGCTCTATAGAACAGTGGTGAGGCCTGCCCTCCTCTACGGCAGTGAGTGCTGGGCCCTAGGTAAAGCGCAGGAGCGGCAATTGCACGCGGCGGAAATGAGGATGCTCAGGTGGGCTTGTGGATGGACCCGTCGGGACAGGATGCGAAACGAGGATGTTATGGCGGTGATGAAGACAGCTCCGATCCAGCTGAAGATGAGGGAGCAGCGCCTGAGGTGGTATGGACACGTCCTCAGAAGACCAGAGGATCACCCGATAAGGTTGGCCCTAGATTTCGAGGCACCCGGAAAGCGTCCGAGAGGAGCCCCAAGGAAAAGGTGGAAGGATGTCATCAAGAAAGATCTCGCTGAAGTCGGCGCCATGCCGGACGACGCCTTTGATAGGATGAGGTGGCGACGGATCATAAGAACAGCGGACCCTGCGACTGCGCGGGACTAAACGCTCGGGAGAAGAAGAAGAAGAAGACATTCAGAATGAGTTCCTTCAGCTTCAATGCAAACGTGCAATCACTTTTGGAAATTCTTGAGGATGCGCGCGATAATTTCTGGTGAAGTTTCGTCCCATGCCTTCTCCAGAGCTCTTTTCAGCGAATCCACTAAACAGTTTCTGAAAGGGCAGCCTTTTTGCTCCAAGACTAACCAGGTGGCGAAATCCATAGGGTTGAGATCGGGCGAGTTTGAAGGCCAAACATCCTTCGTCCACAAATCTGGAAGATTGGTCTCACACCATTCCAATGATCTTCTTGGCACTTGAGCTGGTGCCCAATCTTGCCGGAAGGTCCAATCCATGTCCTTAACATTTTCTTGTGCCCAAGGTATTACCACGTTTTTCAGGATTTGCTTCTCGTAGATTTTGGCTTTGATCTTAACTTCTTTTTGAGTAAAAACAAGCTTGGTCTTGCCCTGGCCCGACATTTCAGCTCACACGATAAAGGACTGTGGAAAATGAGCTTATCCGACATTGACGGCTCTTGCAAATCCATTTGGCAGCGTTTTCCGTTGATTCTGCGCGCTTTGGAGTTGTTCGACGGTAAATATCTTCTCTTCTATTAAGAGAACTCAGTCGCGCTTGTCACCACGCGTAATGGCCTTCATCTTTCTGCATTCGTCCAATTTTGAAGCCTTCAGTTCTTCCGTGAGGTGCTGTCCTTTGGCAGATTTGTAGTAATACAATCACAGATCATCACTCGTCAGTCGTTGCATAGTTGAACGAATTACGTTGCGCTCCTCAGCTAGTTTCCTATTGTTTCTTGCAAGATTTCGGTGTAACATGTCTTTGACGGCCTTTCGAAGGGCAGAAGTCCTTGCAGTTTGTCGTGGTCTTCCTCTCGGACGATTTTAAATCGCTCCGGTCTCTCCGAAACGTTGGATGACGCGGTGTACTTCAATCCGATGCAGTTTGAGCATCTTTGAAGTCGTGGAAACGGACGACCCGCGTTTGAATGTACCGACTACTGGTGAACGATCCCTAAGCCAACCATGTTTACCTAGAAACGGAGAACAAGACTGGTCATAGGTGGACTAAAAGATACGGAAAGAACGAATAACACCGCAGCAAACCACAGAAAAAGAGAGAAATTTTCGAAAATGGACTTTTTTAGCGCGTAACACTTTATGTGGACCACCCTGTATTACCAATCCCTACCACACTCCACGAGACGTGACTCGGTGGCGCAGTCGGTAGGAATGCCGCCTCATAAAAGCACACCTGCGTGCTCTTGAGTTCAAGTCCCTGTACTGCCAATATTTTTGCACATACTAGTTTGTTGTTATTCCGCTTTCTCGTGATCACAAGAGTCAATTATAGGCGATCAATACTCACAACAAACCAAGTCTGTCTATTTATATCTACACCGCTAACCATATCATACCATACCACCTACGATAACTGCACACAAATTCACATACCTTACGGTTGAATATTATGAACCCGAGCCATATCTTCACATAGGTGTACTAAAAATGTCTTTCATACCTGAACGTGCTGTCGGCCGACTAATTTCCACCTTCGCATCAGATTTCAAGGTTAGTATGGTGGAAATGGGACCTTGGCGAAGGCGGAGAAGAGTGTTCCTCACTGGTTTTTGTAAGATGCTGCTGGTTTAACAAACGCTTGCGTTTACTTGCTTCATAGTTCCGTTCCATAGCTGTTGACATGAAGGGAGGAGCAATAAAACCTTTCTTTACCGTGAAATGATGTGGTGCAAAGAATTTGGAAAACTAGCACATACGAAGGCGCAAATAGACAGCCTTGGTTTGTTGTAAGCATTGATCGCCTATAAGTGACTCCTGTGATCACGAGAAAGCGTAATAACCACAAACTAATATGTGCAAGAATATTGGCAGTACGAGGACTCGAACTCAGAAGGCCGCCGGTGTGCTTCTATGAGGCGCCACTTCTACCGAGTGCGCCACCGAGGTGCATCTCGACGAGTGTCATAGAGGTTGATGAGTGTTGCGCACCTTTTTCAGGTCATTAAAAAAGCATTCAGCAAAAGGTAGCTGCGGCTCGGGACTCCGCTCACAGGGCCCTACATCCTGTCGAAATAGAAAAAGCTCACCATCAGTTGGAAACCTTTCCATGTAAGGTGCAACATTAACATGAAATCCTTCCTGAAGGCTTGGAAAGACTGCAGCCTCCGCAATGCATGACGCTGACCGCCCGATTAAGCACGCTAATGTTGTCGCTTTGAAGCGGCGATTATGTACTAGGTTGAGCCGAAAGCTTCTGCTTATTCCGCAACGAGATATTCGATCCAAAGTACGATTATGTGGAGAAGCACACACACGGTTATGAATGCATGTGAAGCATATGTTTTCTAAACGTTGAGGAGTTCCATTTCCTTTCGTGGCCCGATCTTTGTGATATGTGGCTTCCTTACTTGATTCTCGAAACTGCAACATCAAAATTTGTTTCGGAAAATTTCGGAGCTGCGTTATAGCGGGTTTTATCGTTGGCGAATCCGCCTTCTAGTGTTCTCCTGACGTCTCGCGGGATCTGGTCGGTGTCGGTTCTCGTCCATCCGTGTGTTTGCGAAACGTATTACGTGACTGGTCCACCTAATTTTCGACAATTTGACCAGCGAATCATTCCTGAGTTGCACAGAACAGGACGCACAAAATGCAGCTGACTAACTGCAACTGAACCTACCATGCCGACGTTTGAACAAGAGAGAACTTGGAGATTCTTTAACGAATAAGGTGCCTTCAGGATGCAAACGAAACTCGTAATGTAATGTGGCTGCGCGGTTACTAGGACTGTTATTGGGTTGTCCGCAAAGTATACGAGATGCACATGAGGAGACAGCACCTAGAAAGGTGTAGGTTGTCCGGAAAGTTTTCATCGCTTTGAGTGCTTCACTTTGAACTACCATAACTTTCTCAAATCTCATTGGATTTAGTCGAAATAAGCACCGTTCGAATCAGCACACTTTTGCCAACGGGCCGGCAGTCGAATTATTCCACAAGCGAAAAAATTGGGTGGTCGAGATTCGACAAAATCCACGAAAGCTGTTTTAACTTGGCCCTGACTGGCGAAGGTTTATCAGCGAAAGTTCTGAAAGTGGTTGAAAAGGTGGTGGTCGGTTGGTGAAAGGTCTTGAGAATATGGTGGGTGAGATAGAACATCAACCCTTAAGAACTGCCCAAGTTCGGCTTTCAATAAATCTTGGCATAATGTTGTCAATCTATAGATATATTATTGAACCCTTAATTCGTTCAATTTCCGAATGTTGAGTTGTGGGTAGTGCCAAAAAGTTGCAATAGATCACACCAGGCGACGACTACCACATAGTGACCATTTATTTATTTATTTATTTGTACGTGTACAATCACGGAGGTTAAAGCAAAACAAAGAACACAAAAGAGAACAAGTTAATGAGCAGGATAGCTCAAGTAGCGATAACAAGCACAAAACGAATAATTTGGTAAGCTATTAAGAAGTTTCCTGAAGATTCCGGTCAATAAGCTTTTTGTATTGCCTCAGTGGGCGCGTGGAGCGTAGTCGGAGGAGGCGCCGGCTGTCCCCTGCACCCGATACCAGGTTCCTGGTTCGCATTTTCCGCCCAGGCTAACCAAGCCTTCCATCCCTCCGAGATCGGTGAGTTGCTACCAGATTTGTCTGGGAAGGATAAGGTACATCGGCTGGCCACCGCAAGTCATTGTATGGCCAAATGCGCATTCAACACGCCTCCACGACATCCCGTAGAAGTAGAATGCGTGACGCATCCCAAAGAGGATTGAATAACGCCTTCCTTAATCATTTTGTCCTTTATTTGTCTTTCAATTTGCTTATTTTGTACTTGCATTGCATTACGACTGGAGTACCGCTTAACTTGCTAGATGTTTCTAATTTTTCGTTGCCTAACCTTTTTTGCAAGCAGAAATTTTTTGAAAAGAAGTAAACATTGAAACGTACAACTTGCAAAGAAGGTGTGTAGTTTGATTGGGAAGTCGTTGAATTTGTTTTGGACAACGTTGAATTTCAACTGAAAATGGTATATAAGCCGAGAAAGAAAGGCAATAAACGGTTTCGCCCAAATGTTCTTCGCGGTCTAAAGAAAAGCAGTTGCAATAAGGTTTTATTCTCTGTACATGTACATTATATACATCACCGTCCAGCGACAGTAAGTCATGCTCAGGATCTGTGCTGCTTCCTAGATCGCCGTGCTTTGGTTCGCTCGGATGAAGAAGCTGGAACAAAGCTCAATAACTGCCGATTTTGCGGTGATTCTGTAGTGAAGGTAGAAAGTGTTCTAATTGGAGACATAAGGGCGACATCTCACTACCACTTCGACCTTGTCAGTACCAAATCATACACCCTGCTCTCACCCTTCTCAAGCTTCTCCAAATCCTCCAGATCAATGTCATCAAGTGGGTCCTTCTTGTTGATATGAGCGTCACCTGCAACCTCTTGCATACCGCTAGTTTCTGGATGGAACTAAAAAAAGAACAACAATGAAGCCACTTACCGGATCGCCCTTCGCCATCGTTCTCGAATGAGGCTTCTTCTTCGTCCTCGCTGTCATCACCGCAGCCTAAATTTGTTGTAGAAAGTAATCTTCCAATCCAAACTTTGGAGAACGGCTTTACCGTCACTACTTCCACCGGCACCACCACCGCATCCACCACCGCAACTGGATCCACCACCTCCACATCCTGAAAGAGTTATATTCAGACTCAGAGTGCTCCAAAAAAGTCAAGCGATCCTAAGACCCGGTGTGCTAAGGCTGGTGTATGCCCGAAGGGAGATGCGTGCAAGCATTTTATTGACTTCCCTTGTAGTCAACAATATAAAAGTTAGATACTGAACCTTACCTCCACCGCAGCCTGCGCTTCCACCGCAACCTACGGTTGCATGAGGGTTGAATCTGGGATCATTTCGGTAGATGCTGTACGGATCTGTAACCGCGAATTGAAAGACAAGTATGCCATATCCCGCTCCTCCAGCAAAAGCTTAATATTCGAATTTTCACCAACATTTGGAATCAACAGCGAAAATCGTCCTTTTTAAAATTTTTTAGTTTTGATTGGTGCCAAACAGTTAGATTGTATGTAAAATGTGAAGAAATGTCAAGACGTTTAGTGGGTCGATAAAGTGTATTTCTTCAAACGACATTTTTATTACATCTCACCAAGTGCTAATCGATGATGATGACGTGGTAACTTTTGTTGAAGCGAAAGGAATAAAACTGGAAGACGAACTATTGAAGTTTCTTATTATTAGGTTGTAACGAAATAAATGGCACTGAACCACTGTAAATTTATACAGTTAATATCTCGGCTTGTAGGCAAGTTTATTAATCGAAATAAAAACCTCCTGATTCTACACATCTTTGCCAACGTGACACAAGCTTTTTTATCTCAGTTGCATAAATATCAGAAGTTCTGGAATTGGCGAAATCTTCGAAGGCACTTTCGGCATCCTGTTGGTATTTGAATATTTTCCCTACCAAAAAGTCGCCAGGATGCTTGAAGAAATGGTAGTCTGTTGGGGAGAGGTCGGGAGAAAACGGAGGATGTGGTAGAGTTTCAATGCTCAGCTCATTCAATTTCTGCAACGTCATTCGTGCTACATGGGGGCGAGCATTGTCGTGCAGAAGGAGAACTCGCCTTCGGTTTACCAGGGCCGGCCGGATATCCTTCAACTTTTCCATCATTTCTTCAATTTCAATGCAGTACTTCTCTGGCGTGATGGATTCACCGGGAGGGAGGAAGCTGTGGTGAATAATTCCCAGCGAACACCACCATACTGTCACCATTACTTTCTTTTGGTGCAATTCCGGCTTCGCAAAAACCTTGGGGCTCTCATCGCTGTCCACCCACTATGCCGATCGTCGCCTGTTGTCGTACATTATCCATTTCTCGTCACAGGTTACGATGCGATCAAGGAATGGGTCCGTTTCGTTCCGTAGAAGCAGTGCGGACGAGATCTCATATCGTCGGTTTCTTTGCTCCTCAGACAGCTCTGAGGCACCCATCTTTCCAGCTTTTTGGTCTTTCCATTCCTTCAGATGCCGGGCAGCTGTGTTGTGACTGACGCCAAGAACCTTCGCTATCTCCCTGGTACCTTTGTGTGGATCATCCTCTACCACATCTCTCAGCTTGTCCTCATCAACATCACTATGCCTCCCACGACCTTCATGTTCTTCCAAGCTCTCATCTCCATTCCGGAACTTCTGATACCAACGATACGCCGCCCGAATTGTGGAGCATCCTTGACCGAATGCGGCGTTGATCTTCTCGTCCACCTCCTTAGCTGTAGTGCCCAGCTTGAATTCATACAAGTAAATGCCTCGGATTACCCTTTTGTCCATCTGCAAAAAAGTCAATAAAACTCTAAAGTCTTCCACTTTTACATAGAAAATTTGGTACTCGCCGGTAGAGCAAGGTTTGCGCTTCTAAACGATATGCCACATGTTACGGTTTGTTCTTGATCAAACGCGTAAAGACGCGCCAAAAAATGGCGCGAGTCAGTGCCATTTAATTCGTTACAACCTAATAGGTTGGCCCATAAGTCCCCGCAGTTTTTTCAACATTTCACTGCGGACACTAGCAGTAACGTTAGAACATTTCAACTTGCATTTTTAGGATATTCTGCATTTTTCGCAAGTCGTAGTGTGGTTTTTAAAGTTTTAATCCTTAAAAGAGGCACAAATCAATCAATACCGCCACATTTTGGGGAAATTATAACAGGGATTCAGGCGAAAAACAATCAATCTAGTGTAAATGCAACGCTTCAAACGACTGCATGGCGCAATCTATACGGTTTACATGTCAGGAAAATTTTATTTGCTTACATGTATAAATTTTTTGAGACGAAAGGTATGAATATAGCTCAATAAATGAAAAGGATTTTTTTACAATATGATTTTTCTGTTTCTTTTTTTATTTGTTTCGCGCTTAGCATGGTGTAGTCATATCTCCTACTTTCCACAAAAATTCAAAAAAGAAATTGCAAAAATCCGCCGTTGTCAGGGTTGCTTCCAAGCGGCTAAGGACATGTCGAGGTACATCCTACAGTTTCCCTTGTATTCAGTGCGGTAAGATACAATATCGCTCAAATTCTTTGCAAAAAAGACGCTTTGCGACGGATTAATCCATCACAAAGCGTCGCATTGCCATAACTCTATTCAAAGTTATTTGTTTAAAATCTAATTAACACCTTTAGAAGCCCCGTCTCATTTTCAATCCAACGATCTAAACATCATCTAAAACGATTGCACAGTGACCTAGTTATGAAGCTTTTGCTTCCTCGGCTCCGTTAATTGATTTACCCCTCCGAGATCCCCAGTGGCATGTCCTTAAGGCTTTTCGTTGACGAGGTTCATCGAAACTCAGAAATCCTCTATTGTTTCCGTAGATCTGTATTTGTTACGCATCAAGCGTCATTGTGGTACTAAATAGTGCCAAGTTTGAATAACATAGGGCCGATTTGAGATAAGCGCAAACGCGCGGAAACCCATAATTCAGTTAAGAATTACCCAACTAGTAGCCGTTACAGAAGACAGTATTCTACTATTTCATTGTGGGAGCTATGGTCTTTATAACACGAGCTGCCCTTGCGACCTCCCGCGGCACTCCACATGTCGTATATCGCCTATGTACAGTATTCACACTTCCTGTGGAGTGCCGCGGGAGGTCGCAAGGGCAGCGGGCGGCCCGCCGCCGTGTCCGCACTCGGACCGAAGCGCAGCTCCAAACTTGTTTCGGCGGCCGAAGAGGTGAAAATGGTTTTCAGCTTGAATGCGGACAATATTACATCTGTGGAAAGCTCGCAACGAGCTGAGTAATGCGGTCCAGTTGGTTTTTCGAATAAAATCATCCATAAAGAGGTAAGCGACTGAAACGAAATTTTCTGTTGTTTTCGTCAAACTTTGGCCGCATAGAAATCTACTTTGAACGACCAAAATCTTTTCGTTCTTTCTAGATTCCAATGTGCTTGTGGTATACTGTAGACCACAAAAACGCGGCTTTCGTACTTATCCTGTACAGGAGCAACCAAAGTTCAAAGATAGGAGAAATCCTACGCCGCATATTGAGATTGGACCAATTCCTTGTTGGAAAAAAGAAAATCTTGTCATTTCTGTCTATTTCTCAAAGCCATTTTACTCGTTTTATGAAGACCACAGCTCCCACAATGAAATTGTAGAATACTGTCTTCTATAACAGGCTACTTGTTGGGTAATTCTTAACTGAATCTTAGGTTTCCGCGCGTTTGCGCTTATCTGAAATCGGCCCTATGTTATTCAAACTTGGCACTATTTAGTACCACAATGACGCTTGATGCGTAGCAAATACAGATCTACTGAAACAATAGAGGATTTCTGAGTTTCGATGAACCTCGTCAACGAAAAGTTTAGATCGTTGGATTGAAAATAAGACGGGGCTTCTAATGGTGTTTAGATTTTAAACAAATAACTTTGGGAAGAGTTATGGCAATGCGACGCTTTGTGACGGATTAATCCGTCGCAAAGCTTCTTTTTTGCAAAGAATTTGAGCGGTATTGTACGCCGCTCCTCTCCGGTAGTGAAGAGACTCCCTGCGGCCTAAAATCCTTTTCTGAAGAAGCACAATAGGCTTTGAGCGATTTTTTTTCTGCAAGAGTTTTTGCCATTATGCTACAGAGTTCAAAAAGTCATTCTTCTCATGTGCATTGCACGTTTTGTTTTAGGCGTCGTTAGCACGAGAACAATCTACCAATCCCGACACGAAACGAGCATATTAGTTCCATAACCTTGATTTTTTCATTTCAATACTATGTCGTTTTTCACCTTGTTATGAATTGAGCACATCCCTTACCTGTGTACGGTAGCGGATGGTAGTACGTGTATTGAACGTTCTGGTACTGGGGCGGGTAGGTGTACAGATAACGCGGCCGCATTCGGTACTGTATAGGAAGATTGTAGTAGGGGTAGTGCTGGTAGAAGTATCCCTGGCGAGGTCGCTGAAGCAGAAAGACATACGTGCTTGAGTCTAGCAGCAAATGACCAAATGCGATGTGGCCAAAATTTCAAAAACTCTAGAAAAATCTAAAAATTAAAAATGTTCTAAAAAGAATTCTTCTAAAACTTTACGTATATTGAGACCTACAGCAAAGACATCTATTTTTTATGAATGTATGATTGTCGGCAAACATTTTGCCATGTTCATTAGAATTCTACTCCATATCCTGAGTGCTGCAGCTGTAGCGAATCGCTAACAAGGAAAGGTTCTCAACTCAAGGTGAGCTTTTGCGATGCTATTTTGATCAGATGTAGGGCGCTGTGAGCGATGTCAGAATAACAGTTAGTTTTGTTGAACGCTGTTTAAAAACCCTGAAAAAGAGGCGTGAAAACGTGTGCGTAACAGTCATCAACTCCTACGCCCACCTCCCCACCCCCGTGCGTCGATGGCGTAGTCGTTAGGAGTGCCCCCTCACAGAAGTACACCGGCGGGCTTCTGAGTTCGAGTCCGCGAACTGCCAATGTTTTTGCACATACCATACTAGAGAAGACAAAGAGGAAATGATTATCCCTTGAAAAACCAGTACATAGGTCTTGCAGTAATGCACAGCTTGAGGCACCCGGAAATCAACCACGAGAAGCCTCGTGAAACATCGGAAAAAACATAATAATTAAGGTCCGCCCCAGAATGGCGTGCTTAGTAGGTCGTAGCGCCAGCGTCTTCAGTAAATTTGAAATTTGTGAAACAATCCTTTTTCTTTAACATTTAATCTTATTTTCCCCTTTCTTCAATCTTTTCGATACCACAGAAATCTTGGGCTGCTTTCGAGCTGTGCTAACCTGCGGTCGGATTCATCAACGACTAACCTGCACTATAGGGGTAGAGATACCCACGATGAAGCCTGCGTCTCTGACTTTTACCATATCTCTACTTGACTCTTATCTCTAACCCTTTTAACCCACATATCCATGGGTTTAATTGTTGATGAATCCGGCCCCTGAATGGATGTGAATAGCGTTTTTTGTTCACGTTGTTATATGGCCAATCATGGAACTTCTTTTTCTTATTCCTTACCGTCTCTATTATGGTTATTGACTAAAATAAACATGAACATAGTCAAGAAGGTTTCGTTTATCGATAGTTGAGCGGAATCCATAGAAGCTCGACTGTAAAGGTGGTATACCCATGAGAAGAAGAACAAGCAAAGAATCTAAAAGTAGAAGAAGGAAAAATTCCACTGGTTTTTAGGACGAAGCTTTTCTTGAAGTCGTTGTATTTCTAAAGCTGCCTTAAGTTTTGACTATGAAGGCAATCTGTCTTACCGGAGCAACTTGTGCAACGTAATACTGAGCTTGCTGAGGATGGCCGCCATTGCGAGAAGGAGATGAACCTCTTCCGTCTGCAATGATTTAGGATTGAGAGGAAAACTGCACAAGCAGACGTAATAGTAATAGGAACAGTAATAGTTTATTACTACCATTTAAGATGAACGTGAGATAAAACAACTAGCATGGTGTCGCCAACAGTGTAGAATATACATTGGATCCGAATGAATCATTTTCGGATATCCGATTCGGATATTGCGATCCGAATCATCCAAAAATCCGGGTCCCCGAAATTGCCGTTATCCGAATCATCCAAAAATCCGGGGTCCCAGAAATTGCCGTTATCCGAATCATCCAAAAATCCGGGGTCCGCGAAATTAGCCTTATCCGAATCATCCAACTATCCGAAGATTTTCGATCGGATCCATTGTATCGAATGAATCATTTCGGATATCCGATTCGGATATCCCTATCCGAATCATCCAAAAATCCGAGGTCGGCAAAATCGCCGTTATCCGAATCACCCAAAAATCCGGAGTCCGCAAAATCGCCGTTATCCGAATCATCCAAAAATCCGGGGTCGGCAAAATTGCCGTTATCCGAATCATCCAATTATCCGAAAACTTTCGATCGGATCCAATGTATAGTGTAGAACTGCTAGAAAAGTCCAACTAAGGAAGAGAAAGGCACAATAACATGCAATCGGAACAAAAACACAAACAGAAACACGTCATCAGTATTTGAGGAGAAATCTTCCAACAAATTTTTTAAACGATTGATAATTGTCTAGAGGTGGATTTATAATATTTTTTAAGGCTAGATATACGGAGCCTGCCCTGTGCTCTAATGCCGTTTTTAGGCTTCGGATACCAGATCACCAGATATACCAGATATTGTGAATTCCAGACTCAGTGGGACTGTAGAATGATTTGCATTGCCTGTATTCCATTATGACGTGTAGAAATTCTACCAGTCATAAAGAAATAGAGGTAATGCGCAATAAAATAGGCACACGGAAAAGAAAGAGACGAAATAAAGAACAAAATGGTGAAGAGAAAGAGAAAACTATATGAAACAAAAGCTTATCCCAAGAAAGCGGAATGGCAAAAGTGATGAAACTTAACCGTTTGTCTTTTTCATTTCCATTTCCTTTTATTTTTTTTATTCCTTTATGTGAGGGTCGAGCGCGCTTTAGGGCCTGTTTATACTTCCCCAAGAGCGTGCAAAATATGCATATCGATTAAAATCGAGCGCGCGCCGCCGAAAAGTGTTCATACTCGAGCTCCGCCGCTGTCGCTCCAGTCGCTCTTGAGGCCCTTGTCGCTGCGCACGCCACGCGCACTGCGCTCTCGTCACTCCCATTGCCCGTGCAAAACATGCGAATCGATTAAAACAGAGCGCGCCACCGAAAAGTGTTCATAAGGCCTATGTGATACCTTCGCTCACCCCGAGCGAAGGCGACGAACAGAGCGATGAGCAAAGTCTCTTCGCTAGTGTGAAGCTAGCGAATAGGCGCGCAGTTAATAGCGTTGTGTGTAGCTTCGTCGTAGCATCGCTACCGATGCTGCCCGACGCTCTGCTCAGCTCAGCGACGCGGTCGCATCGGTAGCGATGCCGTATCGCTCGAAAGTATGACACCCCGCTAGCGAGGCTTCGCTAGCGGTGGATCGGACAACTGCTACAGGCGTCTGCCCCTCCACAACGTCTGATACCGTCCCTTCCCCAATTATGTTAGTTGTCCATCGCCTTCGCTAGCGAAGAGCGATGGTATGACATAGGCCTAATCGAGCGCCTGCGTTGTCGCTCCGGCCGCTCTCTCACACTTTCGCGCGCTGCGCTCTTGTCGCTGCTGTCGCGAAGTATGAACAGGATCTTAGATGACGTTCATTGCGTTGAAGTTGCAGCTCATTAGCTACGCTATGCTCAATAAGAACAAAACAACTTACGGTGTATGAATATTCGCGGAGGATTATTCGACTGAAAGTGTTTGGTTAAAGCCTCATGTGAAAGGAATTCTATAATTCAATTTTTGCAGAGGAATTGTCTGCAAAACGTTTTCGTTTTTTCTACCCGAGCGCTTCCGTTCTAGGAGTAAAGTCCATGTTTCTGTGCTCACATAAAACCGTATCTGACACCGGTGAAGAAGCGCATAACACGGACCGCAAAAATATGCCGAGAAAATTATAAGGTCACTTTCTGCAGCATACTTGCTCATTCAACATTCCTATACAGAGTTATAGCACAAAGACAACAACAACAACAAACACCAATACCAAAAGAAGGCAATATGTAGCGATCGTAGAATACCTTTGCTTCATTCCTTTTCATAGCTCATTTTATTTTCTTTCATTTCTCCGTTTCCCCTCTGAATAGTCTCGTGCTCTGCGTGTGCCGTCAATACAAAACGCTAATTTTCAACACACATTTCTTCACTCCAGAAGCTGTTACGGGTATTCAGCAGAATGCAGACAGTTGTTCACGACCTCCCAGGGCAGTCCTCGTAGTACGTACCAGTTTAAAAAGACCTTTGAGATAGAGAGCCCGCCCCAATTAACAGCGCGTCCTGCCTTTGGTAGTAGTGTCGTAAGACATCTGTTATTTTACATCATGCTTAGCTCAGCTCTGTCAATACCCTCTCTAACCTACATGGAGACTGTAGCGACTCACTCTTGTATGCAATTTCGTAGCTGCCGGACCATTTCCCTCCATTTCCGACCTATTCCTTAGATATTCTATCGCTTTCTGCAAAAAACCATTTGCTACCTAAATTCTTCCGTGCTTCGCCTTTGCATATAATTTTTCATGTTGGTTAATAAATAAATAAATAAATAAATAAATAAACAACAGCAAAATTACATGTTTTAAAGAAATTCACATTTCTAGTATTCTTGAAACATTCATGTTAGCATAACGTAGCGCATGTTGACCACATCATGCTTTAGATTCACTTAAATTGCTTGAATGTCATGAAAGACATCGAACCAAGGCTTTATATGCATCAACAAGGACCCATTACCCGTGAAAAATCTTATAAATACCATAAGATTCTATCCAGTTTGAAGACAGGCCAACTGCACCACTCTCAGCCACTGTGTACAGGGTACGTTAAGACTTGAAACCTGTATTCCAGAAAAAAAGGTGTAAATTCCGTGGCTGGTTTAAAGAAACGTTTTTCCACTTGGATTAGGGCATCAAAGAGAAGAACAAACGGAGAGCATCTTCAACGCAGCAAATTTTGCGTCTCCTATTAAAATACCCTTATTTATTTACCTGTTTATTTATTTGCACATAAATGCGCACACAATTCTAGAATAAAGGAAAGTTCTAGAATAAAGAGCACAACATAGTAAAAAAACGGGAATCCTCAACAAACCAAAGCTAAACAGCGTTATCTATTAATCGCAGTTAAGGGAAAAATAGCTGCGAAAAAACAAGGAGAAGCTAAATTTTTTGACACAAGGCAAACAAAAAATAGGGGAGTGAGGGGTTGATTAGTGGAGCTATTGATGGAGAAGAGCAGTAGCCCGCCGAACACTGCAAGTCGTAATTGAAGAAGGCTCAGCAGAACTACAGCGTGTTTCTATTCTAAGCTGTTCACCAAAATTGTTAAACAGGCCTTACTTCGGCTGACGTCTTCGCCTTTTCGGAGTCTGGAAAAATCTATTAGTGAAACTACTCCCCCACACGCATTTCATCACAAAGAATAGCATTCTCAAGGCAGCCAAGGTAAAGAGCCGATGTCCCAGGTACAGCGTGTCAATTAACCTTCCAGGTGGGTGCCGACGAGCACCACCAGTCACCCGTAGATTTATTTATTTATTTATTATATACGTCATAGGACGCGCTCAAACACAGTAGCAGATATAGTAGACATACACTACCAAATTGTCAAAACAGCAACTAACGCAAAAAAACTTACTAAAAATTAGTCGATAAAAGTGCAGTCAAAAAATAAGAACACACATCCACCAATTTTAGAAGGAAGAAAAGCGCAAGGAGGAAACTGGAAGTCGAGGAGTCCAGAGTGGTCTCACTATGGTTTTAGAATTTGTGAACACCATGAAACTTTGGTCAACCAACAACTTGGTCTCTTAAAAATTCTGGTATCCCTGCTGCACGTATCCACCATTCACAATACATAAAAACATATCTATTGCAACTCTGAATTTGAAAATTAAAAGCAAATTAAACGAGGGACTGGCACCTAGCTTTGTCGAAAGACTAGCCCAGCACATACATATTTAGCAGAAGGAGAATAATGCCCTGCCTATGCTGCTTCAAAAGAACGCGAAAACAAAAATCTACCGTAAAGACATATGGCTCATGAGCGTAATGCGCTTGGTCTACGACCTTCTATGCGCACGATCCCAGGGCGGGCCTTGTATCTCAAAGGCCCCTTTAAACTGATACGCACCCCAGGCAATGGCATAGAAGGGAGGACACGCATGTTGGAATACATATGTCATTACGGAGAAACGAGAATCATAAAAAGCATATGTACAAAAGAAGATAGCACTCCAAATATGGTTGATCATTTCCAGCCGTTCGGTAACAGTATACCAAGCACCCACGTGAGTGGCAAGCTAGTCCGTAAGACAAAGCAGAGTGAGACCCTGGAGGTCAGATCAGATGGAGATAGACGTGGGCGAGTGAGTTTATTCCCGGATACCACCCGACTTAACTACCCTGGAGGTCAGATCAGATTGATCAAATCCTATAGAGCTCGACAAAGGGTGCCAGTTCTTGGGTTATCGCTATGCATTCGTCTTTGCATTGACCTGTGGGTTCTTGGCCGCTATCCAAAATGACTCAAGTGCTACCGTGAAAAGACAAAAAAAGAACTACCATGAAAAAAGGGATAACAGCAACAATGGTGAGCATGAAAGAAAAAGGAGTACGTAAAGTTATGAGCAAAAAATAGAAACAAATAGAAACATGAATTAAATATAAACAAATAGCTTGAGAAAACAATTCCGCCAAAACAACATGTTTACTTGTATGAATTAAAACATGACAGAGCTATGAATTAGAGACTAAGGAGAACGAAACCCTAAAATTTTGCTCCTAGGTGATATCAGCGAGGTGTAGTGTTGAAAATAGGTATACCTTCCTCAATCTTTTTCGAAAAACAAAAGTATATGGTAACTCTAATAGGCCTGGAAGTAATGTTTGTAACCAACGAGCACCTCGGTAAAAAAAGAGAGCTAGGCACTTCTTCACGATTTTTCCTTTTAATAGAGGGATACTGGAAGCGGTAGCTATTTTTTAATATACCGCATTCTGCCTATTATACCACCTCCTGCGCCTTACTTCTAGCACTATTCCATATTCAGATTCCAATATATGTCAATACAAGAGAGTCGACCACTCACTAGTGCTGTCATCCGTGTCCGGCTCTGGCGAAGGAATGTCGTACTTTTTCGGGATTGGATTGTAGGTGACCGGCTTCAGATGATGATTAGCTGGAATAAGCAAGCAATTGCATAAGAATTCTGGTGCTTTTGGCGGTTGTGGCCGTTTCTAGGGATGTGCACAGGAACGAGAGGCATTCTCTAAAGGAAGAACATGACGTCGCGTAATTGTAGTTCAGAGAACAAGGCGTCTGCCACACACACATACCCTCTTCATACATCTTCTTGATACATTTAGTGGATGTTCACCTCTATAGCAACTTCCAGACTATCTGATAACTAACGAAACAGGTAACGAAATATTCCAGAGCTGCGTTGTACCGACCAGGGGTGCACACAAAATTTTGTGCGTTAAATATTTTCAACGAAATTTTTTAACGGAAAATTTTCGTTAAATTTCCGGTAGGTCGTTAAATTTCGTTAAAAAAACACAATTAGCTGTAAACCATTATTTCGAGTGAAAAAATCAAGGAAAAACCTATGGGTTTCAACTTCAAGAGGTCAGCAGCTAAGTTCAAGGAATGTAGTGCAACACTGCAATTAAAATAAACATTTCAACATAGAAAAATAAACAAGCCTTCAACAACAAATTATCTACAGAGCTTGAAATAAAAACAGCTGAGGAATTATCACTGAAGATGATCAAAGACAGCGCATCTTAAAATGTGAGATCAGGCAGAACCCGGATCCCTTGTGTGGCTGTTCTACGAGCATGTACATGCAATCTCGGGGCGAGCCCCAGCCCATTAGGTACAGAAAGAACTAATAAAAAATGCAATTGAAAGCCTATCAGTGGGATGTTAACACGTTGTCGAACGCACGATTTTCGAGCGCCTGGTGCGCTGGACCAATCCATTGCAACGTCGGGACCGTGACACGACATCATGTCACAAGGTCCCACGCTGCCGCAAGGTGTGACACGTCGTCAATGTTATTAACGTTCAGGAAAAGTAGCTCTCCAAAATTTTGTTGTTGGCGTTTTTCAAAAATCATTTAAAATACGTCCAACGGCCGAAAACCTCGTCTCCGCCTCAACTGTTCCAGGTGGCGAGGAAAAGTATTCTGGGATAAGCACCGCCAGGTGAGGATAGGCATATCTTACGAGGAGATTAGACAATCATCTTTGTGGATTCGTTGCCGTGCTTGTGGGTTCGAAGAGGAAATTTCTAGCTCCAAATGCATTAGAGGATACGGATAAAGGACAGCGTTATTCAGTCTCTTTTGGGAAGCACCACGCATTCCGCTTTTATGGGATATCGTGGAGGCAATCTGAATGCGTGTTTGGCCGTACACATGCCTTGCGGTGGCCAGCCGATGAAAAATTCAGCGCTTTTATCGCTCTCAGACAAGTGGTGCCAATTCTACCAATTCTCCGACACCGGAGGGATGGACGGCTTTGAGGAAAATCGAGGAGAAAATTCGAACCGGGAAAATGGTATCAGGTACACGCGACAGCAAGCACCTCTTCCGATTGCGCTGCTCGCGCCCACAAAATGCATTGTTTCCAAAAATTCAAAACAAATCCATCGGAACATAAAAATATTCTTGCCGATTTCATTAGTTTTTTTTCCTGAACAGTCCTATTCGGGAGGATGAGACCTGCAAAAATAGTGAAGATTGAGGGCAAATGTGGGAAACTCACTGAGAAAAACGTCCGTTAAAAATTCCGTTAAATTTCTAAAAATTTCCATTAAGTCGTTAAGCCAGATTTTAACGAAAAATGCCGTTAATTCGTTAAATTCGTTAAATCGTTAACCGTTAAATGTGCACCCCTGGTACCGACATATGAGCCTGGCTAAAAGGTTCTTGGTGTGCATAAGTGACGAGGCGAGCTTCTGGTGAAAGAAGTTTCTGGAATATCACATATTATCGTAACCGTAAACTCGCTAGAGCACACAGAGGGACTGCAAGCAGCTATAGATTTCATAGAAAAGTGGTCAAATGAGTGGGAGCTACCTCTTTCTGTCGACAAGACTCATTTACTGACTATAGGAAAGTGTGCGGTTAATGCAGAGCATCATATTGAAGGGGAACGTGGACAAGATTAAAGGAGTTCCAGATCTAGGCTATGTTGGCAACGGGCCAGGCTCGCTGCGTTGGGTCAGAAATTAGCAGGGGAGCGAAATCCTTGCTTTGATGGTAAATGTCCCTGGACGCGCTAGCGAGATAGCATTTACCTCGAAACTACCTGCTGATTTTCCCGACGCGCGTTCTTGAATCGCGGGTAAGTGGAGAGTGGCGGTAGATTTTGAACTCACCGGCCGTTAGATCGTTCATGAGTCCGGGCCCTGGCCCTTAGAGGCAGAAAATCCAGCGCATTTTAGATATCGAAAGTCGATCTTGTCCATCTGCTTTCAAAAACGTACACAAAGAAGCAAAACCGAGCACACAGGCAACTCATGGTCAGTAGTCTTCTGTCTATAATGGCCTTTGAATGCCGCATCTGGTGAACGTGAAGAAGTTTGAGCAGTGCCAGAACTTCCAAAATTTCCTGATCCCAATTTTTTACCAACACATGTCCCTAGATTTGAGACGAGATAAGGGTAATAGCGACACAGTATGACTGAGGCTACCATCCTTATCCCCGGCGAATAGCAAACGGACGAGAACTACGAAGTTGGGCACTCCGGAAGGGAATGATTATCCTTACAAGGAAAGGGTCTGAAGCGTATGTCTGAACGGGGAGAGCGAGTCATATAGGAAAAATCCCCACCCCTCAATTAGTGTAAAAATGTGTTTCTTTATGCCAATTCCTTAAACCCAAGGAGTAGGGGGTCCTTGAGGTTACAATGGAACTTCACGAGATCTGGGGTCTTGTACTCCCGCGATGCCTCTGCCAGCAAGTGGTTCGGAGCGCAGTGGATAGTGACGTTGCTTCAAACGAAGGAGGTCGGGGGTTCAATTCTACTGTTCTGTTTGTACTTTTGCATTTCCTATGATTGGTTGAAATTTGAAGATAGGTGACGTCTGTTCCATTTTCAGAGGTTTTTGCCTAATTATCCAGCTAGATGGACGGTCAGTAATAAACAAGGCGCAAACAAGTTACTCTTTACAGCATACAGCTGGAAAAATGCGCAGAAAACGTCTGAAAATGGTACAGACCCTCAAATCTGCACCAATCGGTTGAAATGTAGAAAAAAACAGCGCTGAGGAATCGAACCCTCGACCTCCCTCGCATGAAGCGACACCACTATCCGCTGCGCTCCGGGGTGCTTACCAGCAGAGGCATCGCGGACGTACAAAACCCCCAAACTCGTCAGGCGCCAATTCCATTGTAACTTCAAGGATCCCCTACTCCTTGGGTTTAACGGCTTGGAAAAAAATAAACACATTTTTATACCAATTGAGGGGTGGAGATTCTGCCTCGCTCTCCGCGTTCAGCCATACACTTCAGACCCTTCCCTTGTTAGTGTGATATAAAGGATAAAAAGATAAAGGACGGCGTTACTCAATCCCTTCTGGAATGCGCCACCGCATTCTACTTCTACGGGATGTCGTGGAGGCGACATGAATGCGTATTTGGCCATACAATGACTTGCGGTGGCCAGCCGATGAACAAGTCAGCGCTTTATCCTTCCCAGACAAGTCTGGTACAATTCACCGACCCCGGAGGGATGGAAGGCTTGGTTGGCCTGGGCGGGAAATCCGAACCAGTAACTTGGTATCGGGTGCACGCGACAGTCACGCCTCCTCCGACTGCGCCACACGCGCCCTAGTGTGATATGTGTCTTGTTAATGCTCCCTCTATCACAAAGGCCAACTCTCCTGCAGCGTATTCTCAAATGCTTTACCTCCTCCATTGCGGACTGGCTCACTGGCAAAGTCACTGTAGTCATCCGTAGTCCACTTGTTATGCGTCTGCGGCAGATCCGTGATCTCGTTCTGCAGAACGCCGTTAGCCTGAACCTGAATAAGAGCGTTTTAGTACCGATGTGAATACGAAATATTCGAGCACTAGTCATTCACTCACAGGTCCATTAGCTAGGAGAACACCCAAACCATTTTCACTTCGAATTGGACATTTTTCACGTCAAATTGGAGACTCTTCTAAGCTAGCCTAACCAGGATACTATCTCAACGGTTGGTCGGAACGGCGCAAGAGTTCTATATGGGCAGGACCGCCTCTTCCTGGGAAGTAGCAAACTGCAGCAAACTATCTCGACCCCAATACAACTCTGCGCAGAGTTAAGCCCTTCGCACACTTTCGCCGCCACGCGGCACCCCTATCTTTAAGCATGGGGCAGAGACGCGGAATCGCCTCGCGAGGCAAATCGATATCTATGGCAATCGTGGTGCCGCGCCGCGTGACGGCGAAAGTGTGCGAAGGCCGTTAGGGGCGACGGAAGCGACGTGTTGGCGCCCTATTGATTCACGTGCTCCACAGCTGACGGGCGCGCGCGGGATGGCTCGTACCGCGTCTCACCGCAGTGCACAGGTGGCGTAGTAGGAAACGCTCGGGCTCGTGAGCGAGGGTTGAGGGTTTGGGTCCCGCGCACTCCGCTTGTTTTGCACTTTTGCAAAATCCATGTTTATCATATAGTAATCCACCTAGGGGTACTATAGTGTGTTATAGAGCATGTTTACATATAACATATGCTTCAAACTACAGATTAGCTAAAATGTTCACTTCTGTGTAGCACTTGTTTGAAGCCTATTTTGTGTGACCGTAGTTATGTAACGATAGATATTTTGTGACACTAGTTAAAAGTGTGGCACTCCACCGACAAGACTTCGGTCAAAAAAAATTCGCTGAAACTTTGTCTAGGGGGGGGGGGGTTATTTGGGGTGCTGATCACGAATCTGACATCTGTTTTTCACGATTCAGTCAGAGACCACCCATACCGTTAACAAGAGTGGTCCAGGCAGGGTCACCGATTTCGCTGAAACTTCGTCTAAGGGGGTTATTTGGGGTGCTGATCACGAATCTGACATCCGTTTTTCACGATTCTGTCTCTACACCGGCAGAAACTTTAAGAGTGTAATCCTAGTGCCTTCCTGTATCTATATTATCCAGCCGAATCGTGAAGAACAGATATCAGATTCGAGCACCCCAAATAACCCCCTAGACAAAGTTTCAGGGAAATCGTTGACCCTTCCTAGACCACCCTTGTTAACGGTATGAGTGGTATGTTATATGTAAACATGCTCTATAACACACTATAGTACCTTTAGGTGGATCACTATATGATAAACATGGATTTTGCAAAAGTGCAAAGCATACGCAGTCCGCGGGATCCAAGCCCTCGACCCTTGCTCACGAGTCCGAGCGATTCCCTACTACGCCACCTGTGCACTGCGCAGAGTTGCGATACGAGCCCTCATCCCGCGCGCGCCCGTCAGCTGTGGAGCACGTGAATCAACAGGGCGCCAAGCGGCTTCCATCGCCCCTAACTCTGCACAGAATTGTATTGGGGTCGAGATACCTGCAGTTTGTTACTTCCCAGGGAGAGGCAATCCTGCCCATATACAGCTCTTGCGCCGTTCCGACCTACCGTTGAGATAGTATCATGGTAAGACCTTTGAAATCAAACCGAACGCTCCCAAATTGAAATGACCTTTAGGCAGGTTAAACTACAGACTCAAAGATGGTTTGAATAAATCTTTGTTTAAGAACAATTTTGTATAACTTTTTGAAATTTTTTTTAGTTCACCTGCCCGAAGATGAGTAATATTTTATAAAAACTTTACTTTTTAGGAAAAATAATGAACAAAAATTTGTCTTAAAACGCAGCAAAACAACAATCATGTAGTGTATTGAAAAGCTGGTTAGCGCCGTGCACTCGAAAAGCAATTCGCAATGTATACTTGATTGATAGTGTAAATACTGCTTACATGCAGCAAGAAAGTTAGAATATGTGTGTTTTTTTTTATAATTTTTGTGTTGCACCGCTTGCAGGTGTGAAACTGCACGCAAACAGAAATTTTGCTATCAATCAAAGGAAAATCGCGATATTTCGGAGCAGGGCATGACGCAATCCTTGTTTGGCAGCACATATTAGCCGCCGTTCTGCTATTCAAAACAAGTTTTAAATCATTGGTTTTCCTCAGAGAATAAATTTTTATAAAATTTCTAACAATGTGTACCACTGTTAGAACCACTACCACTTATTGGGTAGATAAATTAAAACGTCAAAAAAGTTATACTAAAGTTTTCCTTGAACAAAAAACTATTTTGACATTTATAGAGAGTCTCTAGTTTAGTGTAGAAGAAGCTCATTTCAATATAGAAAAGCTGGGTTTGATTTAAAAAGTTCTAGGCAAGCTTAGAAGAGTGTCCAATTTGACGTGAAAAGTGTCCTATTTGATTTGAAAAGTGTCTAATTCGACATCAAAATGGTATAAACTTTCATTGTTTAGGTGCTATGTTAAAGTGGCACTGGACTGGTCTGCAAATGAATGTTTTGTTGCTCGATTGTCTTGAGCACGAAAATTTTAAATTTTCTAAAAAAAGATTTGTAAGTATTTTAAAGCAAAGTTCTGACTCCAACAAAGCATCGAACAAAATTCAAAAATTCTCTACAGTCCTTTTGATTCTGGAGATTGTTTGTTGTCCCACAAACAGCAAATTGGCGTAGTAATCTTCCCACGTTCCTCAAAACTGTCACTAAAATCAGCAGAGGAAATTGAGTAATATAAAGAGTATTCGTTAAGATGCCTGTAACAGGTCTGGAGTAGAGGTTCAACATAAGACACTTATTAAGGAAAATTATAGTTTTCAATCATTGTGATGTCCAAAATTGGTGGTACATGGTTGATGGATTGGTTGCAGAAGGGAAGAAGTAACAAGGATTAAAACGATTGAAAAATATCTGAAATAAGGCGAGGAACGGGTTTTTTAAATAACAATCTCGATTTTTGCATTCCCAAAGATACAATTGCCTTAAAATGTGGTCGTAATCACTGATGTCTGATGTCATAGCGTTCTGTAGTCCTCTGAAACAATTACCACAGTATAAGGTGTCTAGAATCTGTTCAACAAATGGGCAGATGAGAGTCCATTAAAAGATTGGATAAAGAAACATGCTGGCGTTCAGGAGAACTATGAGTTTGACCGCAAGTCGGTAAAACAACTCTCCACAAGACGAATCAGCCTACGAAGTAATGTGCAGCAAGCATGCTATTCAAGCTGCTACTACAAAACTAGTCGCCATCGTATCAGTTCACGTCTCACCTTCTTGGAAAAACGGATCTTATTTGTACAACACTAGAGGTCTGGATTTTGATTGTGAAACGTCCACTCAATACGTTATCACCAATGATTAGATCATTCCGACAAATTTTATTAGGTTGTCCGGAAAGTTCTCAGCGTTTTCAGTGCTTCACTTTGAACTCCCAAAACTTTCTCAGATCTTATTGGATTTAGTCGAAGTAAGCACCGTTTGAATCAGCACACATTTGCCAATGGGCCACCTGTCGAGTTACTCCATCAACGAAAAGAATTGGGGGGGGGGGGGTCGAGATTCGACAAAATCCACGAAAGCTGTTTTGGCTGGTTCTGATTGGTGAAGGTTTTACCAGCGAGAAATTGCTGAAAGTGTTTGAAAAGGGGTGGTAGTCGGTTGGCGAGAGGTCTGGAGAATATGGCGGGTGAAGCAGAAATTCAGCCCTTAATTCCTTCAATTTTCGAATAGTGATTTGTGAAAAATTTGGGCGGGCGTTATCGTGCAAAAAATCGGCCACTTCTGTGACCAACACTGGCTGAAGTTGACGCAATTTTAGATGCATTTCGTCGATTTCCTCTGTAGGACTCTGCTGCGATCGTTTGACCTGGTGCCAAAAAGCTGTAATGGATCACACCAGCCGCCGACCATCACATTACCTTTTTTGGTGGAGGTTCGCCTTTGAAAAATGCCTGTGGGGTTCGTTGGCGTCCAGCCACTGTCCGGAACATTTCCTATTGTCACACAGAATCCACTTTTTATCACAAGTGGTGATTCGAACCAAAAACGGGTCTGTTTTGTTGCGTAAAAGCAGAGAAGAACAAACCTCGAAACGTGACAGTTTTTGTCGCTCACTCAACTGGTAGGGCATCCACTTTTCGAGTTCTTTCACTCCCCAAGGCGTTTCAAAGCATCCGCAACGTCTACCATGATCCCTCTAACTGTTTGGGTTGGTTCAGCTTCCGCCGATTCCTTCAACTCGTCGTCCAGCATTGCTCTAGGTGGACCGCTACGGGGTCATCTTCAAGGCTGAAACCTCCAGTACCAAATTTACTGAACCACTGGCTCACAGTGCTTCCCCCAACACTTTTAGGTCCAAACACTTGATTGATTTGTCGGGTTGTGTCGGTTGCGGATTGTCCCAACTTGAAGTTAAAGCTAAATATCGTTCGGAATTCCCCTTCAACATACTTCAATAAGCCCTTTAAGAACAGAAGTATAAAACAACGTTTAAACATAGATTATTTAGTCAGATGAAGCGAAAAATTCTGTACGCAAAGTAACATTAATGCGCAAGTTGAATTTTTACTTAATAATAGACGAATAAAAGTAGTACCACAAAATGTTGAGAACTTTCCAGGCAACCCAATACTTTTATCCAACCTACTACATACTAAGCCTCCATCATTTAAACGAGTGGATGGAACACTACAATGTATCGTTAAAAAACATGATCATAAGGTTTTTTCAGCGTCATTCGAATTGTAAGCCATACATCTCGGGAAACTGAATGACATTTTTCTGTAAGTGCCACTTAAAGATTTCCACTTTCAAGAACTCTTTCCGATTAATAAGTCTGGCTCACGAGGAACTTGTCATGGTAAAGAAGACTAATAATTTTAAAGCTAATTATCTATCTGCATCCACTGTTCAGCGAAAGTCGACCACCTTTTCTGACTGTTGAGTGCCGGTAAACTCAATGTAACTTTGCATTCTGGTTAGGTAGAAAAGTGGATGTTCAGTGTTATAACCTCGTCACAAGCGATTGAACTGAGGGCTGGAGCCAGTGTTCCCCTTATGCCTTGTTTATCGCATTCACTCTTGATCGAAGCGTTATGTTAATCAAGCCATGAGAGCTAACCTTCAGTTTAGCCCGCGGGGCTGTATTTTGTGACGTGCGGAGGAGATCAGAATCCTCAGCTAGTAGTCCCTTCGACAACGGCGGAGCATCAGAGGCGTATACCAACGGCACGAGGAAACTGCACAGTAGTAACCGCATTCCTGGAACGGCTTGTTACCATAACCCACCTAGGCGAAGTTTGTGCGAAATCGGTGATTATTCGCTCGACAGCCTTAGTCACCCGTAGCTACCATATCCTACCGTAATAAGCCGAAATTTCAAGAACGGGTATCATATACGTGATCAGCACCTCAAATGACCCCAATAGTGATTTGTAGCGTATAGTCCATGGAAATGGCATTCCGTTACCGAATGAATGGAGGATTTCCTCGCGTTGGCAAAAATGGAGCTTAAAACCTATAAATGAGCGTACGAGAACAGCCACCTAGACAACTGCGCTATACCACCCGATCCTTCCTTAGAATTACAGTGCGAAGATGCGTAAGCTTAGCAAAAACTAGTAATTTATGGCTAGACGAAGTTTGGGGAGAAAATTTTTCGACCCCTTCTTGACCTCTAGAATCTTGGGGTCGGATTCATCAACGACTTATAGCAATTTGATAGAGCAAATTAAGCCGAAATCCCTGGAATCGCGGCTTATCAAGCGAAATGGTGAGCGATAAGCCGCATTATCTGAGTATTCCGCTGTGAATCCTCTGTTAAAGTTATGTAAGTCGTTGATGAATCCGGCCCCTGAAAGTACAATTGTGCCAAATAATTAGTACTTGCACCATCAATAGAGTAGAAATTATGTAGAGAAACACCAGACAAGTGCATGGCGCAGTCTCGACAAGTGACAAACAACGAAATTTCTATTGCTATAGCTTTAAGGCAAACATAAATCACACAGAGCTTCTAGAAGCTAAAAAGCTTACAATTATCACATTCAATTCCAACTTCAAGCTGTAATGACATTTTCTGAACATTTTAATGTGAAATCTTGCTATATACATAATCGGCTAACGTCACGTGTCCGTCACGAGGAGGGGGGGGGGGGGGGGCGGAAGTCAAGAGATGCCTACGACAGTGAGGTGTATGCCAGCCGGGCTTTCTTTGAGCTTAACCATGGGCGATTGCTGGCGAACCATATCCTTGGCGGCGGATCGTCCAAGTTTACGATATTTTCAGCGGGCAACGCGCCTGAGTATGAATGGGACCAAGTGCGGAGCGTAGGGATTCAGAGGACGTGCTCTAGACGTCGTTCAACGTGCGTCAGGATCCACAAGACGTGCTGAAGACGTCGTCCAACGTGCGTGGGGATTCAAGACGCGTGCTGAAAACGTCGTCCAATGTGCGTAGGTCTTCAGAAGACGTGCTCTAGACGTCGTTCAACGTGCATCAGGATCCACAAGACGTGCCGATGTCGTCGTCCAACGTGCGCAAGGATTCAGAAGACGTGCCGCAGACTTCCATCTTGCATGGGGATTTCGAGTAAGGGCAACCAGTAGGGGGAACCAGTGAAGAGGGGATCAGCAGAGGGGGATACTAGGGGCGGGGGGGGGGGTGAAGTGGAAGAGAGATTGACTACGGGATTCGGAGGAGTACTGTTACCGTCGGACCGTAGACGGTGTCGACCTGTCGACCAATACCGACTAATTTTAATTATGTTTCAGCAGATTAAGCACTTCGGATTGGGACTCTCATGATCTGTTTCTCACCACGTAGACAACGGGAACTTCGGAGAATAAATCGCGTACATGCGAGAGAGGATGAAAGGGCTTCAGGAGTAGTGGAGATTCTGCCCTACCATATCTCGCTGCACTAATCCAAATATATAGTAAAACCGGTTTTTCGCTTAATAAAAATAAGACCTAAAAGCGAATGGAGGAAGATTGGATTGTTCAGCTCTCGGGATTTGAGGCGAAGTCCCCAACCAAGACTGTTGGAGACCGTTAGGCCGCTGGATGCAGTTGCTTCTCTCAAGAAATCGTCGGCGCCGGTATTCGAACTCACCTTTCCTCATTCCTGACTCAACTTCCTCATCATGATGGAGTGTACGCCATAAAGCTAATGAAGAAACAACTTCCACGAAGGCTGCACTACCTTCATGCCACGAGCAGCGCATAAATTATTTCCAGTAGCGTTACTACAAGCCATGGCAGCCACAAAGACGTAGATCTTCTAACAACTATGGAGATCATCACATGGTTTTTGAAAAAGGTAGAGATCATGAAGAGAGAGAGCTTTTGCTAGGACTTTGATCTGTACTGTTCAGTACAGCCACTGAACTGGAGATGAAATTCCTCTTGGAAAGGCATGAAGGTAGAAATCTCCATGTAGTCCTGCAAGGGGTTCAAATGAATAAATGAAGCAATAAACTTGCAGATATCACTCGCAAGATGCAGCAAAAAACAAGACGCGGCCTCAAGCAGCCTGCACACCCCTGAATCCAGTTCCTAAGCCTCGCGTAGGACAAGCTGTGGAGACGGTCAGCAGCTGAGTGAGGATAAAGAACTGCGGAGCGCTGGGGCGGGTGGTCGTTACGCAATAATGCTCTCGCGCGATAAGCGCAAACCTGACGGCGACAAGGCCCGTCCTCGCCCTGGGGCGGCGGGAGATCGTGTGCGAAGAGAATGAAACACCTCGATGACCGGCGGTGCTTTGACACGTTGCGCAACGTGATTCCGTCATCGGGCCGTCGGTCGGTGATTGCATCGCTGAAAACCGCCTGTCGCCCACGGACTGGACTCATATCGCTTCAGGCACATCACGGCTGCTCTTTTATTCGAATTCGGATATTCAGAAAACCGTTTTTTGAATACATTCAAATTCGAATATTCGCAAAAATCGTTTTAATACATTCACGACGAGAGCTTTTTCCCGCCCAATGCGTGCGACGGCCGGCTGCTTTTTTGGCGCGCGCGTGTCTGTATGGACACCCGTGCGATTTTAAGCCCTTCATTAAGCTAAGGTAAGGTATGCGCTTTGGAATCTATCGGTCTACCACTTTAATCCAAAGTACTGAAGTTTTTAAGGATGCGATATCCGATGGATGACCCATAAAACACTTCACGTTCGCAGGCATAGAAGAACTACGTGAGGAATTACTCCAAAAATAGTTCGTGAAAAACTTTGCAAACAAATTTTACGTGAATTTTATAATTTTATTCTAGGATTAACTATCTATTGGACATTGCCATCAAAGCACCAGTCATGTTTCCTTCTTTTCTGGAATCCAATATTCCATCCGAATTCGAGTATAATATTCCAATTCGGATATTCAAAAAAATCGCGCTTTTCGAATGTTTTTACAATATTGAAGTGAAGTAGACTTGAAGTGAAGTCGTTATCAACATGTTATTTGTTTCGCTTAGTAGTTATCAGGCATTAGGCACCCAGTGAGGCTTAGTCATATTCGTACGATTACTCTGAGCATTGAGGTGATTTGGCAGGTATGCACTTCTGCTGTGGTTTATTTTTATGTTAGCAATTGCTGTTTAACAATCAAGGCTGCTCTCTCCACAAAACCTTTAAGATGGATCCGCCAAATCTCCTTAACATGTTAATCAAGGATGATGGAAAAGAAAAATTAGATCCATCCTAGTTGAAAGGAGGCACCGCTGGAAAAACGGAATAAAGAGAAACAGGGCGGCCTATCCCCGACAGAAAACTGCACAGAACAGTCTTCATGCAGGATAGCTCAGCGTGTATGTAAATATATGGCGTTACCAAAGTTCTGTCGTTTTTTGCTACCGTGGTTTCAAAAGTTTTGAACTCGGATATGCTTTGTAGTTTTGGTGTGGTGTTATATGTTTCCTGAAAGCGCATTCATCCTCTATTCAGAACCACTTTTGAATTGGTTTCAAATATGTTCCTCAGATTTTTACAGAGCTTGGAAAAAGACATGGACAAGATGCAAATTCGCGCCATTTTTTGTTCCAATTCAAATTGGGACGTAGTGCAGCAGAAACAGCTCGAAACATCAACATCGCATTTGGGACGGAGGCCAGCTGCGTATTGAAGCGGTGTTTCAGCAGATTCCGAAACGGAGATGAGAATTTCGAATGTGACCAACGCAGCGGGCGGCCTTCGGAAATCGACGACGACCAGTTGAAGACGCTAGTTGAAGCGAATCCCCGAGCAACACTTCAGAAGTCGGCTTCTGAATTAGGAGTACCAGGTAAATCAGTTTGCATCCATATGCGGAATATCGGAAAGGGGAAGAAGCTTGACAAGCTGGTGCTGCACGATTTAACCGAGAGTCAGAGAGCTCGCCGTTTGCAAGCATCGTCAGCGCTCCTTCTACGCAACAAAAACGACCCGTTTCTGGAGCGAATTGTGACTTGTGACAAAAAATGGATCGTATACGACAATCGACGACAAAGTGCTCAATGGCTGAATATTGACGAAGCACGTAAACGCTGTCCAAAATCGAGTATGCACCAGGAGAAGGTGTGGTGACGGTTTGGTGGTGCGCCACCGGCTTAGTACATTATAGCATTCTCAAACCTGGTAAAAGAATACAGCGAAAAGGTATTGTTAGCAGCTGGACGAGTCGCACAAGAAGCTCCAGAAGGGGACTAATACTTTTGCACGATAACACTAGGCCGCGCGTAACCCCCGTACCCACCAGGCAGAAGCTCCATTCTTTGGGATACGAAACACTCGACCATCCACCGTATTCGCCCGACCTATCGCCTACAGACTACCACTTTTTCAAGCATCTTGACTGCTTCCTTCTCGAAAAATACTTTAGAAGTCGACATGACGCAGAATCTGCTCTCGAACAATTCATCGCTTCTATTATAGATCTTCGAAGTTCTAATCTGCCGGAATAATTAAACAAGTATCTCATTAGCAAAGATGTGTAAATTGTAATGGTCCTTTTTTCGACTAATAAAGTTGTGTTTGAGCCGAGATATCTACATTTGAAGTTAAAGGTCAAAAATAACAGAACTTTGGTAACGACCAATAGTCTCTGCTAAATAGTTCACTTCAGTCTCACCGTTGTCGTGAAAAGGCTAAGTTTAATGTCCCACCCACATCAATCAAGTTAGATAGGAAAAAGGTCCACTGTTATTCGACATATTGGAGCTAAGTGGCTCAGGGGAGGGTCACCAAGTTAAATACCCTCCCTATGCGGCGTGCTGTGATGAACGAAACTAAATCTAATGCCACACCG
Source organism: Heligmosomoides polygyrus polygyrus (assembly GCA_947396885.1). Classification (NCBI taxonomy): domain Eukaryota; kingdom Metazoa; phylum Nematoda; class Chromadorea; order Rhabditida; family Heligmosomidae; genus Heligmosomoides; species Heligmosomoides polygyrus. Next base: position 103,508,115 of record OX377203.1, read on the forward strand.
ATATGTTCTACCCTCTGGTGAATGGAGTTAGGCCAGATCTGGGCCAGATTCATCAACCGCTTACCGCCCTCTAAAGGTGAAAATACCGCCGAACCTGATGCTGAATAAATGTCATATTAGGGGATTTTTGCGGAGATCGATCGACAAACACAATGGCAAAATTGAACCGTCCAATTTCCGTCGATTGCTACCAATGTTCTTGCTTCTGGTTTACCTTATAACTTTCAGAATAGACGCAAGTATCTAAAAACAAAATGGTAAAAGGAGCGTTACTAGAGTAGAGAACGTCGCGAATAGACATTTAGTGTCTCTGAAAAAAATAGATAAACATATATTAACTTCCAAAGGTAAAGTGGGAAAGGGTTGTTCAGATGCAAAATTGGAGATAATAGAGGAATGAAGCTTCACGCTGCTCTGGCTGTTGGTTTGTGTCTGTATTTCGCCGAAGCTGCTTCAACTAGATGTGAGGCCAACTACAAGGAGAAAGCATGCGGACCATGCCTAACCACCATGGAAATGTTGCAAGATTTACCAGACGATATCGATCCTATTCCGGTGAGCAAAACGAATTCAGAAGACATGCTTAGGGCCTGTTCATACTTCGCGACAGCAGTGACAAAGAGCGACGAGAGCGCAGCGCGCGGAAGTATGAACAGGCCACAGCAGCGACTGCAGCGACAGCGCCGGCGCTTGAGTGTGAACACTTTTCGGCGGCGGGCGCTCGGTTTTAATCGATATGCATGTTTTGCACAGGCGACGAGTCGCTTTTGTCACGAAGTATGAACAGGCCCTTAGTGCAAAGGTGTTGTACGTAGCTCAATGAAAAACAGCCCTTATAGGAGGATTTTTACTTTTTAGTCTTTTTCATTAGTATCGAATCGAATCAGTTGTTCTGGCAACGATACTCTGATCGAAGAAAAAACTGTATTTTAAGCTGCGGTGCAATCCTAGTTGGTGGTGGCCACTCTTAAACAAATTCATAAAAACTTAATGTGTTCAGTCTTGATTCAGATTAAACTCACTTACTTCATAGAAAACTACTGCACTAACGAAATCAAAATAAGCAACACAGAACACATGAGAATATACAACATTTCTGAGCTAGGTCGGGACGTTTGCAAAGGGTTAAGATGTGATGCGCATTCTCGTGTCTGTGCCCACAGATCTGGCATCGTATTTAAAACGCTAATTGATTGACGGTCTCTTGGCCTAGTTTTTATCTATTTATTCACGATTGTTATTTGTTTTATCTGTCAGAAGATGGTTTTGGGGCCGGATTCATTAACGACTTACAGCAATTTAACAGAGAAAGTACAGCTGCAATCCCTGATAGCGCGGCTTATCAAGCGATATAGTGAGCAACAAGCAGAGTTATCTGAGTTTTCCGCTGCGAATTCTCTGTTAAAGTTATGTAAGTCGTTGATGAATCCGAACCCTGGATGTAAATCTGCTAAAAGCCCCTCCCTACTAGATTTTCACAGAGAATAGTCCTTTTAGGCCCCCCCCCCTCCCATGTAGGAGCTCGGGTACCGAGTCTATCTAACCAACCAGGGGCCGATTCATCAACCGCTTCCTGCCCTCTAACGGTGAAAATACCGCCAAACCCCTGATATAACATTCATCAGCCTCGGTATTTGGCGGCATTTTCACTGTTAGAAGGCGGTAACCGGTTGATGAATCTGGCCCCAGGTTGGTGTAATTTCCCTATTTCTACATGTTATTGGTACTAAGCGGGCTCTTGCCCGCTGCACACCGGCAAGATATCTTAAAATGGGTAAGTTAGCCAGACCGCGAAGTTTCTTCACCCTCCCTTTTCTTTACTCCCCTCCGCTGACGAGATCACCGAAGTCGTGTTAATGTGAGGGTTCCATGACCATGTGCAATCTCGGAGCGGCCACCATCCCGTTAAGTGCCTTATTACCTATTTCTGTCGTAGAATGTCGTAGAATCACTTAAGAACGGCCACCACCAACTAGGATTGCACTTAAGCTACTACCAAGGATTTTGGAAGCACATTTTGCTGCGTTGCCTCATACAAGGGTTAGCTATTCATCAAAAATCTTTGCAGAAACTCAAGAAGGCATGCAAAAAGTACAAATCGAAATGCATAAAACATATGTGCGCCAGCTGGTATCTGATTTTAAGAGAGCTGAGGGTGAGCCGTTTTCGAAGCAAATATTTTTTGGACATGTAATTTTAATCATTTCTCCCAGAATCTTCATTTTCGCTTAATCTTGCGTGGCTGTGTTGACCATTCCAACAAGGGAAGGATGCTAGTTGACCATAGGACATTGAGATGAGATGCATGTCACTAGATGCGGCTTCGAACGCTGATTCCAAATATGTGTTCCGTTTCTGCTGCGCGCATCTGTGAGCGGAGTTATGAACCATTTTGAGCGTGGCTACGAGCTCAAGCAGCCTGGAAACTGCCTTGCCGTCCGAGCAGTGGTGGCGCAGATGGTAGACGAGCGGCGCGGTGAGACCGGATAGTTTATGGTTCGAATCCCCTATGACGAAAGATTTTCGCACTTCCTAAAAATGGATCTGCCACGATCAACCAGAACACTCTATGTCAAGTCTCAACGGAAAACGTCACCAGAAAGGACTCGTCTTCATACTGAAAACTTCAGACTGGCACGGAGATCCAATTCATTATGAAATGTTGCTAAAAACATGGCGAACCAAACAACAAAACACCCTGATACCTTCTTCATTATCTACCTCGATGCTTCCGCATTGCTCATCTCGCAAGATGGATGCGAAACTGCTGTCCATCTTCTTCTCTTGCCTTGTAGGAACGCGAGAAATATCGGAAGGACTGAACTCCAAAAGACACGCCAGCACACAACACTGCCGACTTATCTAGTTTGGACGATTAGTCGACAGTATTGTCCTTACCGATTCCGTGTCTCAAAAAACGTTCGGCCAGGGGGGGGGGGGCACTGTTTAGGGCACTGATCACCCACATGTAAGTATGGGTGGTTTTCCGTTGCGATTTGACATAGAGACCTTTGGTTAATATCACAGTTCTTTTTACGAAGTGCAAAAATCCTGCATCACAGGGATTCGAACCATAAACCAATGCTCCATCGCCATTGCGGTTTCATTATCATTAACATCATCACATCATTATCAGTTTGCATGGCAAAGCGGCTGCAGCGGCAATAATCCACCACTATATAATTGAGTTAGCTCCCTGCCCTGTAGATGGTAGGGCGTATCTCACTCAGGTTGGAAACCTGGCTGAGATACGCCTCGTGGAACCACGGGCAATCTCATGGAACCCCTTGCGACGCCTCCGCGTACCTCGCGCGGGCAACGTTTGCCGTTCAACATGGGATATTGTTGCATCAGAAGAAGTGCATCCTCCTCCTGCTTGACGCAACGGCGTCTGCGCGCGTTTCTGAGTGCCTGCCAGAAGACGGGTTCCCTTCGTCGCACCACAACCTTCTGGAGTCAGAAGATCGGAAAGAAAGGAAGCAGAAGTCACACCGTGGTCGTACGACGATCGGCCGCATGCAGAACTCAGCATTGTCCCATGTTGAACGGAAAACTACCCGCGCCAGGTACGCCTCTGCGTATATCTCCCCAGTCCAGTATTTTCTCATGGTCAACTGTACGTGACGTGCTCTCGAGTTCGACAGAATTCCCATCTAGAAATTTGGTTAACACCAGGACTCAATTCGATACCAAACGTAGTGTTCACCGAGATGGGTCAGTAAATGTTGTCTTTTTGTTGTTCTGTTAACAAGATTGTTCTGAAATTACACGTACTTTTTGTATAAGAGTATTTTCTGAGAACAAAGCTTAAACCTATAACCCCGCGAAGCGGGCAAGTGCCAGACACGCCGTTAGGCGTGTCGTAGCACTTGTGCCTTGAATAATTATTGTCACAGCCACGCTGGCAGTACACTTACGACAACTCTCGGCGGGTCGATTTCGGAGTTTTTCGGTCATGCGCTGGTCGATTCCGGCCGGCGGTTATAAAACTGTTCGCTATGGCCCATTTCTCACTTTTTCATAGTTTAGGAGTATTCATTAGGTATGTTGGATCCTAGCAATTCTACCGCACTGTAATCCGGCAGTCATTTACTTCTAAGCACTGACAAAAACAAATAATCGACACTACACACTATTCAAGCTTCAGAAAGATCGACACCTTTCACAAACAGTTTCTCACGTCTTGTAAAAATGGTAATGCAGAAAAATAACTAGTCACAATTCTTGTGAAAATTTTGCGAAGAATCTAGACAAAAATATGTCAAGCACTTGCTCCATCATGTGTACATCTTATTTGCACGATTCGTGGCGAACGTGCGCCCTTATTCTTTGCGGCCCTTCTAACAGCAGCAAATACATCTTCTATGCTTTGCTTCGAACCTGTTCCGGCCTTTTCCAATATGTGGCTAACCTTTGGAGAGGGAGCTTCATTTGGAATATCGTGAAGTGGTGTTTCCACGAGATTCGAGCGTCAGCGCGGTCCCACGCGCCAAACACGCTACGGCTCGCGATGCGCGTCGCGATCCGTCGCCATCGATGAGGCTGACACAGTTCACGCAGTTCTGCAGACGGAGACTTTTGCAGAAATTTAGCGTTGGTGTCGACTGGCGTGAACTTGGAACGCGGTGACTACACGACGTACAAATGTGCCGGCGACGGGGTTGTATACAACGGGATACGTGTTGGAAGACGACCAATCCTAGCGGGTCTTTTTCGACAGAAGGAAGAAACCAGGGGCTGCCGTTGCCACTCGTATCCGTAGGCGTAAGGTAAGGTAGGGACTGTGGGAGCTCTTGCTCTTATGTATGGAGGTGTCTTAGCAAGGTATTTGGATACCCAAACCTGGAATAATTATGGAAATTTCTAAACGCATTTCTTTCGCTCAATCTTCTGGATAATCGTCCAATTGGACCAAGACCATCCATAGTTTTAAGGTTCTCTATCTCCGTTCCAATGTCTCTTATCTCGGCTGCTTCAAGGTGAAAAGGTGTTGTATAACATACAACAGATTTCATTCCTTCACCGAGAACACCAAGACGTCCACCAACAAAGAAGTTGGTCGGACTTCTTTGTGGAAGCCGTAAACAAACGATATGACGCTCTTCGTGTCCTTAAGGCGAAGAAGATCCACTGGAGCACTCTGGCAAGCAACAGAGACGAATGGAGACGCTTTGACTCGAGCAACTTGATGGTCAACGGGACAACATTGATCACGAATCTGGCATCAGCTTTTGACTCGAAAAAAACCGACCTAGAAAAATATCTCCTCAAAAAACTAGCGATTCAGTTGACGTATTTCTGTGCCGACTTGCCAATAGAACCTCCCTGTGACTTGTCCGGCACATAAATGTAGATTTCGATGCCGGCGAGGAAGTTCAGAGGCGAAAAAATGCGAGGATCGGCACAAAAGTGACAAAGGCGGCCTAGAAAAATACCTTCTTAAAAAACTAGCCGTTCAAGCCGTCGAAGAAACCCAAAACGAGTCTAGGTACGACGAAAACCCCACGAGGAGAACAACAGAGACATCACATCACAGTACACTGCACTGCGACGAGCGACGGGCTGCGACGGCCGTCGCATGGGAGTATGTTTCACTCCCGCTACGCGGAGGTATAAAACACCCCTCTGCGACGCATCGCGGGAGCGATGACGCGTCAACTGACAACTGCGCCCCACTGCGCCGTCCGACACTGCAGCGAAGGCGCGCCATTGACAGTTGCCTCGCGCCCGTTGCTGGAGCGACGCAGGAGTATACCACAGGCCTTAAGGCTCCGTTTATACTTCCGATGCTGAGCGACGCGACGGCATGTAAAGTGGCCAAATTGATCGATCGCGTCGCGCAATCAATATGGCGTCGCGTCGCTCGGTGTCGAAGTATAAACGGGCCTAACAGAGAATTCAAAGTGGCAAACTCAGATAACGCGGCTTATCGCTGATCATATCGCTTGATAAGCCGCACTGTCAGAGATTTCGGCTGTAATTTTCTCTGATAAATTGCTGTAAGTCGTGATGAATCCGACCTCTGGTCAATCAAGCCTTCCAACCCTCCGGGGTTGGTGAGCTGATACCTTCTAGAGGAGTACAACTTAGCTACTACAACATTTTGGCGAGTATGGACAAAAAAAGGAGAAGAAATTGCATAGACATTTTCTTGATCGTCTGAAGAAATTGTATATACATTTTTTCAGGATGGCAGTTCACCGCTGGCGGTATGCACGATGTTTGATCAATGTTCAAACCCTTAAATAAAGGTTAAATGCTATTCCTCTGTAAGACTATTCATTCTGAACACAGCGATGCTTTCCATAAATATACCTTTTCACGTTGAATTGGACACTTTTCAAATCAAATTGGACACTGTTCTAAACTTGTATAAAACCTTTGAAATCACAGCGAACTCTTCCAAATTGAAATGACTTTTAGACAGCTTAGACTATAGACTCATTAAGATAGTTAGAATAATTTTTTGTTCAAGAAAAAATTGATATAACTTTCTGTGAATTTTTTTTATTCACCTGCCCGAAGATGAGTAATAATTTTATAAAATTTTTATTTTTTAGGCAAAAATAATAAATAAGATTTTGTCCTAAAACGCAGCAAGGCAGTAATCATGAGTGTGTTAAAAAGCTGAATCGCGCCATGCACTCGAGAAGTAAGTCGCAATGTTTATTTGATTGACAGTGTAAATACTGCTTACATGCGACAAGAAAGTTAGGATAAGTGTGTTTTTTACAAATGTTAATGTTGGGCAGGCGTGAAACTGCAAGCAAACAGAAATTTTTCCATCAATCGAATAAAGATCGCGGAGTTTCGGACGAGGGCATGGCGCAATCTCTGTTTTGGCAACGGAAAATAGCCGCCTTTCTGCTTTTCCAAACAAGCCTAGAATCACTGTTTTTTTCTCAAAAAATAAAGTTATCATAACATTTCTAACAGTGTGTTCACCTATTTACAAGATTAATTAAAACTTCAAAGAAAGTTATACTAAAATTTGGCTCGCGCGAAGGTGAGCAGCGAGTGCGTTGGGGAGGGGTGCGGGAACGGCGAGAGCACCGGGCGTACTCGCGCACCGTACCGAAATCTCTCCAGCCAATCAGACACCTGGCGAACACGCTCTTTTGTGTGGCACGGCCAGAGATCAGCCGCACAGGGAGGGCACATGAGGATCAGCGCAGAAAGTCAGCTGTCAAGTTGGGGAGGGGGCTGAGGCGCTCCACGCAAAGAAGCTTCGCCACGCTCCACGTGCCAAAATTGCCCACAGTCCGAAGTTCCTTCATTTGCTCAAATCCGTGCCCAAAGGGCACACTGCGCTTACTTGGCTAGGCAAAGAATCTTCGCCATGCGGTCCATCTAAGCTACACGTGAAAAATGGCAATTGAACTCCTATCTTTCGGATACATCGATAGTTCAGCTGACATGACTATGCACCTGATCACTTACAACCTCGAAGGCATGCAGAGTAGGTGCGTTCTATCGGTGCCGTGATTGGCTGCCGCGCTTACTGTAGACCGCTGCTGCTCTCCTCCGCGACATGCACTTAAAACTTTCCTTGATCAAAAAATTATTCTAACCTTTTTTGAGAGTCTCTAGTTTAATGTAGAAGAAGCTCATTCTAGTTTGGAAGAGTTCGAATTGATTTCAAAGTTTACAAGCTTAGAAGAGTGTCCAATTTGACGTAAAAATTATATATTTCCCTTTGTGTAAACAATCTGCGAGACAAGAGCGTGGCAAGAGATGCTGATTAGAACTCTATCAACGGTCACCGCGATTGCGCACCTTACTGTGGTCGGATCCATTAACGACTTACAGCAATTTAACAGAGAAATACTGCCGAAATCCCTGATAGTGTGGTGAAATGCTTCACCATATCGCTTGATAAGTCGCGCTGTCAGGGTTGCGGTCATATTTCTCTACCAGCACGGCAGAGGTCGAAGAAATGCTGAACGAGCTCAGTGTGGCAGGTATGAAGATTGGATTGGGCATGAATATGTCCAAAACGCAATTTATGGTCAACCAGTGGTGTGACACGGGACTCGTAAGGTTAAATGGAGTCGTTCTACAACAGGTAGACTCCTACGTCTATCTGGGAAGAGAGCTGAACATGGATAACGACCTTGCTCCTGAAATCACCCGCAGGAGACGCGCAGCATGGGCAGCCTTCAGTTCGTTTCGCGAATTCACCGATCAGGTCAAGGATCCCGGCCTCAGGGCCTCGATATTCAACGCCTCTGTACTGCCTGCGATGTGTTACGCGACGGAAACCTGGCCCGACAACAAGACAATCGCCAGAGCGATGCAAACTACGCATCGTGCACTGGAGAGATGTCTTCTGAGGACAAGCCTTCGTCAGCAATGGCAAGAAGGCCTACGAAGCTCAGAGCTACGCGAGAAGTTGCAATTAGCAGACCCGCTGCAGTACATGAAGAAGTCCAAATATCGCTGGGCCGAACACCTGCTTCGACGAAAGGACGATAGATGTAGTCTCCGTGTCACAGAATGGCTCCCGAGAAACCATAAGAGACCACTGGGACGACCGCCAACGCGATGGGCAGACTCATTCTCAAGATCTTTCAGAGAGCGGAGTCTGCCTCACTGGATGCAAGCAGCCAGAGATCGAGCGGTCTGGAAGAGTTGTGGTCCCCGCTGAGAAGACCTCCAGCCGACAAAAGGACTATCAAAGTATCAAGGTAATTGCTGTAAGTCGTTGGTGAGTCCGACTACTGGAAGGAGTGCCTAGAGGAACTTTGCTATCAGCTGACCTCGGCAGATGTTCAAGCATCGCCTATAAGAAGTACTGCAGATAGAGCAGCAACCAAATACCTCACCCTATGACCCCATGCAATACTGCACCTAGTAGGCACCAACGCTGCCAGAAATTCAGAAACAGACTGGCAAAGAAATCCCGAAATGGCAGACAAAGATTGATCCATATAGCGGAGTGTGTTGCGCAAGAAGCACGAACATCGACTAGAATCTCGCCGAGAACCGGTTCAGTTCCATCTAGCGCTTAGCGTGCCCGTTATCCTATCAATCACAATGTTAAGCTAAAATAAGAAGACTGCGTGTTGAGATCGATCGATAAGGTGTGAAATGGTAGACGAGTTCAATTCCGCCTAGGGAGTACAGTACCGCGTATGTCCTTTGGTAAATTGCCGAAAAAGCCGCCTTAGAGCGTTCTGAAGCGCCTTTTTTAAATAACTTTTTTAAAATCAAGTACTTGTGCAAATAAACATATATTTGAGCGCAGCAGCTCAAGCTCTATCTTTTGACATAGTATGTAGAGTTGAACAATGCATATAGGCCCGACAGAATCAATCGAGTGGACGCGACAACCTGTACAGCGAGCGTTTGGGGAGTCTTATCTGAATTTCCCAACCGTACTAATCAGGAATTCTTCTAAGACTGTTCAGCTTGCGCTTGGAGTGCGCCGTGCCCAATGCATATGTAATCGCACCTATCAATCGACTGGGTGCGTGTGTAGATACGGGAATCGCACCGTGCATTTTCGAACATCTGGTAGGATTTATCCAGCTTCGAGTTATCCGAAACTCGGCTCAGCCAAAAATACCGTCATCTGAATTATCCGAAGATGCGGTGTACTCAAAATGCAATAATTCGGATAAAATCGGACTAAAATCGTATAAGAGGAGCTTAACCCAACATGTGACAAAACCGAGCGAATACTGGCGAATAATGAGTATCAGTACTGAGCTCGGATTCACGATTGGTAAGGTAATGGTTAATGGCAACGGATAGGTCCCCATTAGAGGATAGTAAGCAAAAGGTAGGTTTGGTTCCCAAGATATGGTATAATTCGGTGAATGCAACTTCTACCCACACCATTCGCCCAATATCATGCTCTTGTGAATGCCAGGTAACGCTTCAATTTCTACCCTATACCCACACAACCTCCATGGTAAAACCATTCATAAATCCAACCCCTGCTGGGGCCGGATTCATCAACGACTAATCCACGGGTATAGCGGGCAGAAACCCAAGATGAAGCCTGCGTCTCTGACTCTTGCCTTTTCTCTACCTGACTCTTATCTTATCTCAGCCCCTTATCTCATACCCCGCATACCCATGGGTTTACTTGTTGATGAATCTGGTCTCTGTTTGAATTCCAAGTCACCCTTAAATAATCCATCGATCTTCTTTGGACATGAGTTGGTCCCGACCCGGAGTGTGGCAAATTACGACTTGCGATCTTACGATTCATGGTGATTTTTGGCATTTTTTTAGCGATTTACGGCATTTTGGGTCATAATCCGCAAGTATTCGTAAGTGGATGATGTGCGCACTCTCCTTCCTCTAGTAGCGCGTCCCCATTCTATCGTAGTTTTTCAATGATCTGACAGAGGACACCGTGTCGTGCGCCGTTTTTTCGAGTTCAACTTGACTTTTCTGGAACTTTGGCGAGACATCTTTGCAACATGTGGTCGAGAATTGTCGTGAAGAAGGTGAACATTCTTCCGTCATGGTCGCTCTCCTTGCGTGGCCTCACTCTACCTTTGCAGTTGGACAGCGCAAATGTTCGCAGAGACTGTGGCGCCGGCTTCAAGCAACTCGTGGTAGAGCTTTCGCTGTGAATCTCACCAACAGCACAGCATTACCTTCTTCTGGTGAAGTCGGTCTTCGATTGCTTCGGAAGTGGTTCCTTAGGCCCATTTATAGTTCCGACGCTGAGCGACGCGATGACATGCACAGTGGCTAAATTGATCGATCGCGACGCTCGATTAATATGACCACTACACGTAGCATCGCGGCCATTATACATGCCGTCGCGTCGCTCGGCGTCAGAAGTATAAACTGACCGTTAGGCCCCTGTTATACTCCCGCGGGAGCGTCCGCGGAAGGGCGGGAATCGCGCCGAGATCCCTCACGTGGCCAATCGCCGCGCCCCGCCACGCCCGCCGTCCGCGGTGCACCTCTAGTCAGCGGACGTTCCGCGGATGCTCCCGCGGGAGTATAACACTGGCCTTAGGCCTCTGTTATACTCCCGCGGGAGCATCCGCGGAACGTCCGCGGGCCAATGGTGCACGGCGGAGGCGGGCGTGGCGAGGCGCGACGAGTGACCCGGCGCGGGGTCCCGACGCGATTTCCGCCCATCCGCGGAAGCTCCCGCGGGAGTATAACAGGGGCCTTACCAGGATACTATCTCAACGGTAGGTCGGAACGACGCAAATGTTGTATATGGGCAGAACCGCCTCTCCCTGGGAAGTAACAAATTGCAGGTATCTCGACCCCAATACAACTCTGCGCAAAGTTAGGGGCGACGGAACTCGCCTGTTGGCGCCCTGTTGATACACGTGCTCCACAGCTGACGGGCGCGCGCGGGATGAGGGCTGGTGTCGCGGACAAGCGCAGTGCACAGGTGGCGTAGAAGGGAAGAGCTCGGCTCGTGAGCGTGGGGTCAGGGGTTTGGATCCCGCGGACTGCGTTTGTTTTGCGCTTTTGCAAAATTCATGCTTATCATATAGGTAATCCACCTAGGGATGTTATAGTGTGTTATAGAGGATGTTTACATATAACATATGCTTCAAACTACAGATTAGCTAAAATGTTCACTTCTGTGTGCCACTTATTTTAAGCCTATTTTGTGTGAAGCTGTAGTTATGTAACGATAGATATTTTGTGGCACTAGTTGAAAGTTCCGACTCCACCAACAAGACTTCGGTCAAAAAATTTTTTTCGCTGAAACTTCGTCTGAGGGGTTATTTGGGGTGCTGATCACGAATCTGACATCCGTTTTTCACGATTCGGTCGGAGGCCACCCATACCGCTAACAAGGGTATTCCAGGCAGGGTCACCGATTTCGCTGAAACTTCGTCTAGGGGGGATATTTAGGGTGGTGATCACGAATCTGATATCCATTATTCACGATTCTTTCTCTACCTGCCGTCACCGGCAGAAAATTTAGGAATGTAATTCTGTGCTATCCTGTATTTATATTATCCAGCCGAATCGTAAATAATGGATATCAGATTCGTGATCAGCACCCCAAATAACCCCCCCCCCTAGACGAAGTTTCAGCGAAATCGGTAACCCTGCCTAGACCACCCTTGTTAACGGTATGGGTGGCCTCCGACGGAATCGTGAAGAACGGATATCAGATTCGTGAGCAGCACTGCAAATAACCCCCTAGACGAAGTTTCAGCGAAATCAGTAACCCTGCCTAGACCACCCTTGTTAACGGTATTGGTGGCCTCCGACGGAATCGTGAAGAACGGATATCAGATTCGTGATCACCATCCCAAATAACCCCCTAAACGAAGTTTCAGCGAAATCGGTGACCCTGCCTGGACCACCATTGTTAACGGTATGCGTGATATATGTATAAGTAAACATGCTCTATAACACACTATAATACCCTAGGTGGATCACCTATATGATAAACATGGATTTTGCAAAAGTGCAAAACAAACGCAGCCCGCGGGATCCAAACCCCTGACCCCACGCTCACGAGCCCGAGCTCTTCCCTACTACGCCACCTGTGCACCCAGCTAATCCGCGATACCAGCCCTCATCCCGCGCGCGCCCGTCAGCTGTGGAGCACGTGAATCAACAGGGCGCCAACAGGCGACTTCCGTCGCCCCCAGAGTTGTATTGGGGTCGAGATACCTGCAGTTTGTTACTTCCCAGGGAGAGGCGGTTCTGCCCATATACAACATTTGCGCCGTTCCGACCTACCGTTGAGATAGTATCCTGGTTAGGCGCCGTTTATACTTCGTCGCGGGGCGACGCGACGCTACGCCACTATGGTGGCCATATTGATTGTGCGACGCGATCGATCAATTTCGCCTCATTGTGTGGCCATCGCATCGCGCCGCGACGAAGTATAAACGGGGCTTTAAATTTTCCTTCACTGGTTGCTGGTAATCGCCGAAAACCTACCAAGGAGTGCAGAGAAAAAGGAGTAGGTTTTAAGAGTCCACTAAAAAAAATTCTCGCCAGCATACAACTAAACGTTACCTTGGCAACGTTTTCCGAGAAATTTGTGTGAAAGAAAAATGGTTATAAGGTAATGGATGAGAAGCACCTCTTCAAAATCCAAATGTATTACAGTAGATCATATGATCAACCCTAAAATCGATAATTTGCGCGGGAAAAACAGCATTACATAGTGTTGATCGATTGCTGTCCTCTTGCACTTCAAACAGCCCTCCTGAAGATGGCGAAGGGCAAGTGGCTAACCGCAGCCCAGCGGGCTCAAGTTGTACTTCTTCGAAACTTTAAATGGTCTTACGGCGGAAGAAAGCTCAAGTTGCCGAGGTCTACTGTTTTTCAAGTTTACAAGGATGTGCAGGCAAATGGAAAAGAATATGGGAAGAAGAGAAAGCAACCAATGTGTAAGACGAAGCTCCGGCAGGATCGTGTTATTCATCGCCTCGCATTGAAATATCGTTTCAAAACGGCTGTTGATGTCCACAGAAAAGCGACGGAAAGCGGAACCATAATACTTTCAAATCGAAGTATTCGCAATCGTTTAGATGGCCATGAGTTTGGATTGAGAGGGCGTGTGGCTCGACGAAAGCCGTTGGTCTCGTCGTGGAATTGGATAGCACGCGTCAGATTCGAAAGAGAACACCTGGAGTAGGAGACCGAAGTTTGTGAAAAAGTGCTATTTTCAGACGAAAAGAAGTTTAACAGGCTCGCATCTGACGGAATATGCAATGCTCGGCGAGAGGAATTCGATCCCAGCTGCACACAATGCACTGTTAAAGAATCAGGAGTTCGGTTATGGTATGGACGGCAATGAGCAGACGCGGGCAAGGGCCAAAACATCGAGTCCTAGGAACTATGTAGCAACATCTGTGTGCGGACTTTCTGGAAAATGTTGTGTACTCGTACGCTCGTAAGAAAATGGGAAGAGGCTTTATTTTCCAGCACGACAACGATTCTGAGCATACCAGCAGAAAGGGAAGGCAGGGGCTTGAGGCGAAAAGAATCAAGGTTTTTCAGTGGTCTGCGCAGCCTCCCGATTTAAACCCTATTAAACGCCTTTGAAACAACTTGTAAACAGGGCAAGCGCTTAAGACCGGGAATCTCGATGAATTGGAAACAGTCATCAGGGAAGCGAGGAGTGCTACACCAGTGGAGCTGTGCACGAAGTTGGTCGACTCAATGCGGAACCGATATCTGGCTGTGATCAAGAACAAGGGCTACCCAGCCAAGTGTTGATCAGCTTTTTTTATAATAAATGTGATTTGATGATCTTTGGTAAAGTATGTGATTTTGAAGAGGTGTTTGCCATCCATTACCTCCTGACCATTTTTCTTTCACTCAAATTCCTACGTAAATGTTGCGTAGCCAAGGTAACATTTAATTGCGTGTTGTAGAGAATTTCCAGTGGATTCTAAAAACCTCTATTTTTCTTGTTTCCAAAGTTATGACCGAAAAACGCCGCACAGGGTCGCCACCCTATGTGAGACCCATGGTAGAGTGTAGAACAACAGTTCTAAATCCTTCGAGGAGAAAATAATAGTTTTTTTAAGAAGTTTCAGGATAGTTTCACTCATGAGTTGATGTTGAGATGCTTCGGGAATAACTGTGATCAGATGCCGAATCGTGCTGATAGAGCTGAAATATTAGGTTTGCCACGCATTTTTATTAGAAGGAAAATATTTGACCTGCTCCTGATGGTTAAAATACTCAACTCACAGGTGGGGTTTCTATAAACCCACTCAACCTTTTTGGCTGTAGACTGACGGGGAATAAAAGAGCAGAGGCCAGACCTTGTGTTTTGATGGTGAAATCACGAGCCCGATCAAGCTTCTTCACCTACAGAAGTTCAAGGGAGTTCAACCACATTTTGTGTGTGAATCAGTAAGTCTTAGGCCTATATGAGGGGCCCCCTTCAAAAAACTACTTATACGTGCACAATCAGTGCCTTCAGTTGTGGTTTATTGTTTTTCATTGAGTTCGTTGGTATTTTATTCTAAAACTATGGTTTTACGTGTGGCTTCGGCTCACGTCTCGTCAAATAAAAATAAATAAAGTAAATACAATACTTTGCCTCACTTACATTTGCACTGACCAAGAGTTGTTTCCTATTTCCCGTCACTGCAATGGCTCTCCGATGTCCTGGAAACATCTACTATTTGCATGTAGTATCGCCTTGAAGCAGCTGAAGTTTGGCAATGAAAATTTGTTCGAGCTCACCCGATAAGTGTTCCGTTAGTACAAGAAAGCGTTACACTCGTGCCATGTGGATGCTTTCCATCGGCAGAGTTGCCGGCATAAGAGAAGGAATCAAGGTCAGACCGCTTTTTAAGAGGATCACATCCGGCTGAAAAATAGTCCGGATAAACACTAACTGCTCATTCCACCTCTCACCTTTCCGTGAGGAGGGAAGAATGCTCGAAAAATTAAAACTTTTAGAAGATTCTATTAGGCTAATTCAAAAATAAGGGTCGCTTCCGTATTCGCTATGTTTCAGCAGAGACCACTAAATAAAATCTTAGACGAATGCCCTCAATATATAAAGGAAAAAGGATAAAGGACGGCGTTACTCAATTCCTTTTGGGATGCGCCACGCATTCTACTTCTACGGGATGTCGTGGAGGCGACTTAAATGCGCATTTGGCCATGCAATGACTTGCGGTGGCCAGCCGATGAACAAGTCAGCGCTTTATCCTTCCCAGACAAGTCTGATACCAATTCACCGACCCGGAAGTGATGGAAGGCTTGGTTGGCCTGGGGCGGGAAATCCGAACCAGGAATCTGGTATCCTGTGCACGCGACAGTCGAAGCCTCCTTCGACTGCGCTCCACGCGCCCATCAGGGTACCAACTGTATATGCTCTCTCTGAACGGCATGCCCATTCCATGCGGCCCGATTGGTTTAGACCTTCGCATCTACCAATGCTGCCCACCTACGTGACATATACCAAATTTTCTACGTCATCGTATGAAATTATATCCCCTTCTCTCCTCAGCTTCTTTGGTGATTCCGGACCGTTTGAGAAGACGAGGTGAAAACGGAAAAATCGGTTAGTTTTGCTCCACGAGTTCAAACTTGAAAATATTGCTGCGGAAGCAACTCGCAACGTCATCAGCGTATGAAATGAAGACTCCACGTCTGAACATACCACGCTTAAATGTTTCAAGGAATTACGAGCTGGAGACACCAGTCTCGAAGACCGGGAAGGACTGTTGAAGATTAACAACGATGCGTTGGAGCCAGCGGTAGATGCGAACCCACGGATATTCACAAAAGAAACTGCTAGAGAGCTAAACTTCGCCCACGTTACCGTAGAACGACATTTGAAGAAAATTGGAAAGGTAAGGAATCGACAAGTGGATGCCGCGCGAGCTGACCGAACTTCAGCAAACTGATCGCTTGGAGTGTCTCCTGTTTCGGAACAAAAACGATTCTTTTCTGGAATGCATTGTGTCGTTTGACGAAGAATGAATTCTCTACGACTGTCGACGACGTTCAGGGCAACGGCTGAACCACGATGAAGCTCCGAAATATCTGCAAAGGCCTGCGTGGCACCAAAGAAAGGCCATCGTGACCGTTCAGTGGTCAGTACATAGCCGGTTTGATCCACCACAGCTCCTTGGGCGAAGCCATCACTGCGAAGAAGTACTGTAAGGAAATCGAAAAAATGCACCAAAAATTATTACCGGCATTAATCAACAGAAAAGGTGTAATCCTACTTTATGACGACGACCTGACCGACGACATGTTTCATGGATGACAACAAAAAGCTCATTCAGTTGGGACGTGAAACTCTCGACCATCTCCCATACTCACATGTCTTCCTCCTACAGACTGTCACTTTTTCAAGCGTTCTACATTCCCTTACTCGAGAAATGCTATCGAAACTAAGACGACTCAGAAGAGACATTCGACGATATCGCCGCTGCCAGAATTTCAGATTTTTACGCTGCTGGTATTTCTAAACTAGTTTCTGTTGCAGAAATGTGATGTTCCTTTTGGTTGTTATTTCGATTGCAAAAAAATCCTTTGAACAAGCTATATTGCTTCCAAGTAGTTGATTCACAACGGCTACTATTTTCGCATCGCCCTAAGGAGAGGAATGTCGGTGTTCGGACTCGGAAAGGTGTTATGTATGCTATCATTTTAGTGCTATTTTTTTGTGATCATTGCGATTATCTATTTTGATGAGGTAGATAAAGGATAAAGGATAAAGGACAGCGTTATTCAATCTTTTTGGGATGCGCCACGCATTTTACTTCTACGGGATGTCGTGGAGGCGTTCTGAATACGTATTTCGCCATACAATGACTTCGGTGGCCAGCCAATGAGCAAATCAGTGCTTTATCCTTCCCAGACAAGTCTGGTACCAATTCACCGACCCCGGAGGGATGGAAGGCCTAGTTGGCTTGGGCGGGAAATCCAAACCAGGAGACTGGTATCGGGTGCAGGCGATAGTCGGCGTATCCTCCGACTGCGCTACACGCGCCCTTGTGGAGTAGATATCGAGGCCTAGAAAAGTTTTGTTGCCACTGCGTTAAGGTTACTAGATTACCGTACTGTGTTTATAGTTTTCGAATTGTTGAATTCAGTATGCATATAGCGAAAATTAGTGTCCAAATGGTTTCCATGTAGAGGGTCAATTAAGGCCGAGCCTTATCTTCTTTAAATTTCTCAAACAAAGTCGAAAAGATCAAGAACCCTATGGTTGAATTAAAGATGGTATGCGCTATGAGGTGGATCCCCGCACCAATTGGATCCGCAATGCCTTCCAAACACCGTGCGGTGAGCTTTTGCGATGCAATTTTAACGGGATGTTTGATTTTCTCGGAATGCTCTACCGTGGTCGAAAAAAGGCTTGTGAAGACGTCAGCGCGAAATTCACCACACCCTGCTGCCACGCCAGCAAATGTGGATGGTTGGCGCAGTGGACAGCGATGTCGCCTCTCGGGCGCACAGAATGGGTTTTATGGTTCGGCCCTCCATGTCGCCGAAGTTTCTGCACACATCGGGTCGCTATTATTATGTGCTTGCGTGATCACAGGAGTCAATTTGTACACGATTAATGCTTTCAGCAAGTAAATGTAGCCCTCTGGTGATTTCATTTGTGTAGCGAATTCGAGTGAAAAAACATTTTAGTGTAAAGTATTTACCGGTAGAAAAGCAATTTCGGATTTATCGTAGCCCGCAGGGGGGGGGGACACACTAACATACGGTTTAACATACATAACTAGAAAGTATGTAATAAATCGACTTGAGACTTACCGAGCGGCCCTGCAGAACAAAGTAGGACCTAAACTAGAAAAATTCACGAAAAAATTACATTTGTTTTCGCTGCGGTTGTAAGCAGGCGAACTTATGTGCCCTTCTCACCATGTTAGATCCTGGTTATAACATGTCAGACGGTGCTAGCACGTGGCAAGCCTCCATTGCGTTGCTCTTTGCCCGTCCAGACGGTTGTAAAACAGCGGCGATTTTTGTTGTTCTTATATTTTTTGTTTGTCTGTTTTTTTTTGTTTCGTTTAGGTGTGTGTTTCTGTGCATTTACGGTGTCGTTGCTTATGTGACGCAATGTAAATACGATCCATTGAGAGGTAACGCAAATGAAAGCACAAAAGGACTGTATGTACTTACTAGGAGCATTAGCCGTGTACAAATTGACTCCTGTGATCGTGCAAAATCTTCGCGACACCGGGAATCGAACCGTAAAACCCGCTTGGTGTGCCCGAAAGGCGACAGCGCTATCCAATACGCCAACCGTCCACATTCGGTGGGGAGGCTGCAAGGCGTGAGGAACTTCGTGCTCACGTCTCCATACGTCTTTTTTGACCCAGAAGAGCATTCCAAAAAAAAATTAGCTATCGTTTTGGACTTCCTACACGGGACCCTACATTCTGTAAAAATTGCATGGCAAAAGCTCATCGCAATTTTGGGCCTGTTCATACTTCGCGACAAGAGCGACTTGTCGCCCGTGCAAAACATGCGAATCGATTAAAACAAAGCGCGCGAAGCCGAAAAGTGTTCATACTCGAGCGCCGGCGTAGTCGCTCTAGTCGCTCTAATCGCTGCTGTCGCCTGTTCATACTTCCGCGCGCTGCGCTCTTGTCGCTGCTGTCGCGAAGTATGAACAGGCCCTTTGGAGGCTCACCTTGTTAGAAGGCGTGACCAGTCAGTATCACGGAGATCGTGCGCCACTCAAGGCGGGACCACCTTCATTCTAATCTAAAATATTCCAGAGTGTACGGCATTATATTCTAGAATGCTTGGGTTGTAAGCCTGTGGCACTATACCAGACGGTACCAGGTTTGAAAACGATTGAAACAATTTTGTTACCCAAACATTCTTGAATTTTCCTACAACCTAATAGAGAAACTAATCAGGAAACTATCTCAACGGTAGGTCGGAACCGCCCAAGCGTTGTATATGGGCAGAATCGCTTCTCTCTGGGAAACAACAAAATGCAAATATCTCGACCCCAATACAACTCTGCACAGAGTTAGGGACGACAGAAGTTGGGCCGTTGGCGGCGTTAACCCTATGCCTGGAGCCGGAGAGCGGAGTCGAATTGGCTGGAAACAGCGATTATGGGGATTACGCCGTCCTTCTAGGCACTGTTACACCATTACTCGCTCGTGATCGATATTTCCAGCCAACTTGAGCCCGCCCTCCGCCTCCAGGCATAGGGCTAACGCCGCCAACGGCCCAACTTCTGTCGCCCCTAACTCTGTGCAGAGTTTTATTGGGGTCGAGATATTTGCATTTTGTTGTTTCCCAGAGAGAGGCGATTCTGCCCATATACAACGCTTGGTCCGTTCCGACCTACCGTTGAGATAGTCTCCTGGTAAGACTTTAAGGTGCGTCATAGGTTTAGTGTTGGGCAATGCATTAGCCCGATACGCGGTTTGCTAACTGCATACGAAATTGCTGATGCCCCCGAGTTAATGATGATTACGATTACGATTTATTTATTCACCAAACGTTCAGCGGCCTAGCGGCCGCGAAAAGTCTAGCTGGGGGTTCGCCGCCCCGAGCACTGAGAACAGAACACTTCCTCTCTTCTTCAGGCCTCCCCACTCCCAGTCAATATCCCTTAACCATGTGCTGGCAGGGAAACGGAGTGGGAGTCAAGCATGCGCACGCTCGTTGCACAACGCCTCTAAAAGCTCTTCTGGAAATCCAAGGCATGATACACAAAGTATGGTCTGAAGCATGCTTTCTGGATTTGGTAGCACGTCGTATGACGCCCTCGTCACGCCTTCTAAACCTGGACGCATGTTGCATAACGTCTGTGACACGTTTGCTGAGTCCCGACGCACGTGTCACAACGCTCCCACGACGTCTAATGACGCGTCTTCCGCACCCCGACACACGGGGCACAACTTGTGTGATACATCTTTCGAAACTCGACATACTGCGGACGATACTGTGGGATATTACTGGTCCCCTTCACTGGTCCCCCCTCCGAATTCCGGCCCACGTTGGACGACGTATTCGGTACGTCTTCTGAATCCTGGCGCTCGGCACTTGATCCCATGCACTCCCGGACGCGTTGCCCGCTCAACACATCTTGTTCGCCCATGATTAAGCTCAAATGAGGTCTGGCTGGCATACGCCTTGCTATCGAAAGCATCCTTTTGCCTTGGTCCATCCCCCCCCCCCCCCCTATCCCCGTGACTGGCAATGTGACTCACGGATTAACTGAATCATATATAGTAAGATTATGATTCCTTGCACTAGCCGATACACTTACAACCGCAGAAAGCTCGTCCGAGTTGTCCGGTGCGCAACGCCCACTACCGCGCGATTCAAACCTAGCTTTTATTGGCCATGGAGCGCCCTTACTACAGGCTCAAGACGTTGGAGTGGGGGAGCCTGGTTTTCACACCGGCGAGGCCCACGCCCGCTGAGACCACGCCTCCGCCCATTTTGGACCAGTTGACGCCGCACACTGCCTGGATTAATTGACGGGATTAATTAGACGTCGCAAAGTGGAACATTTCCTTCCTTCCTGCAACTAATGCTGCTGCATGTTTAACTAGCTCTGCAGCGACTACTACTACTACTATCCTACTATTACGCTCTATGGAATCTTCTGCCTATCAGACCCCACCCCGTGACGCTATTCGCGACAACCACGCAAGTAGCTGCAGCGAATGATTAGCAGAAGGTAGACAACTGCGTGGTCCCGTAACGATCTCCCTGAATTTCACTTCACTCAACTCAGACGGCTTTTTCCGGTATTAAGGTTATCAAATTCTGTAGGAAGGGGAGAAGGGCAGACGTGGTCCCGCAACGACTGCCGGAGTACTGTGGGAAACCTCGTTCAATTCCTGACGGACAACTCGTCGCTACCCTTGGCTATTTAGTCGCCGCTCGCGAGTAATAGCCGCTGTCGTCAACCTCTTGCACACAAGGCGGGCCTCGGTGGTGGTGACCGCAGTCCACCCCCGAGGCGCTCGCGGTGGCGCGGACGAGTCGACGCGGTCGCGGACGAGTCGTGCCGAACAGCGGTGCGGGCGATCGATGCCGGCGCACGTCATGTGTTTTCGTCTTCACGTGGGGGCGATCACATGCGTGGGCGCTTCGACTGCTTCGCTCTCGAACTCGTTTCGCTTTCACCTCGTCCAGTATCGACCGTCGCCGGACTAGCCGTTCCTCCTAGGTGCCCTGTCGGCGGCCGTCCAGCTGGTTTTGCTCGCGATTACCTCTGCAGACTGCACTGCTTTCAGGCTTTGTCGAGGACCTCAGGCTCCCGTTCACGGGAATGCTTGAAATCGAAGGCATCGGAAGCGAGGTGGGTGCCTTCTAGAAGTTGCTTCAGGTGTTCACGAAACTTGTTTTATCGTTTTACACCGGGAACGGAGCAGTATGGAGTTCTTCGTCTAAGGTGCTTCTTTTTGTCTGATTGTGTTCCTATTCTAGGGGCTCTCGTTGTCCTTTTCTCGGCCTTTTTATTAGACAAATAGGATGAAAACTTGGCGAATTGTTCTTCTTTCAATGGCATCGTGCGTTTGATGGCGCACAAATGACAGCCGGTTAGCTCTAATTTCATATCCCATTGAAGCCGTATCGAATGAAATGGATCAAAGCAGCGCCTTCTCCAGTTAGAATCTGATCCTCCCCGGCTGTTCAATGGGTATTAGGCGTAAAGTTACAAGTGGCAAGTGAAGGAGTCGAGATCTGCTGCTTAGCTAGCAATAGCGAATAAGACTTGGGACAACTTCTTCGTGTGACATGAAAGACTACGGCTGCTCATTTCGGTAAACATTTTGTCATAACAGCAATGAATTCTCAAGAACGTCGTTCGGTTGCAATCCTAGTTGGTGGTAGCCGCTCTTAAATGATTTGCCGACATAATGAAACACATTAAAAGGGCGACAACATGTAGAAATAAGTAAACTACACCAACCTGGTTGCCCAGATAGACTCAGTTTCCGAGTTCCTACTGCAAGAATCTACATTACGGAGAAGGAGCGCCGACTTACAGTAATCCTAAATTGCGTAGGCGTTGTGTTGTGCATTCACGACACGCCGTGTTTCACGGCTTTTTCACGCGATGTACAAGAAGCA
This sequence comes from Heligmosomoides polygyrus polygyrus, assembly GCA_947396885.1. Lineage (NCBI taxonomy): Eukaryota > Metazoa > Nematoda > Chromadorea > Rhabditida > Heligmosomidae > Heligmosomoides > Heligmosomoides polygyrus. The sequence continues at coordinate 103,530,627 of OX377203.1, forward strand.
TGCGTTTTGAATAATTTCCGTGTTGATTATAGAGATTTAAGAAATAGTGCGGATTTGTCCGAATGTTTAGTATAGCGAATAAGACTTGGGACAACTTCTTCGTGTGACATGAAAGACTACGGCTGCTCATTTCGGTAAACATTTTGTCATAACAGCAATGAATTCTCAAGAACGTCGTTCGGTTGCAATCCTAGTTGGTGGTAGCCGCTCTTAAATGATTTGCCGACATAATGAAACACATTAAAAAGGCGACAACATGTAGAAATAAGTAAACTACACCAACCTGGTTGCCCAGATAGACTCAGTTTCCGAGTTCCTACTGCAAGAATCTACATTACGGAGAAGCAGCGCCGACTTACAGTAATCCTAAATTGCGTAGGCGTTGTGTTGTGCATTCACGACACGCCGTGTTTCACGGCATTTTCACGCGATGTACAAGAAGCATGCGTTTTGAATAATTTCCGTGCTGATTATAGAGATTTAAGAAATAGTGCGGATTTGTCCGCATGTTTAGTATAAAATCAGTTTTATTCGAGGAGGACCACTTAATTGTTAGTAACATAAGGTTACCGTCGATAAACCACAGAATTTCTTGTGTAAAGTCAGGCAAACGTTTTTCCTAGCCCTTCTTTAATGCGGTATCTTCTTCTTGGAGCTTGTAATTATCGTAACATCTCGATTCCCTTAATTGTGGCACAGTTGAACCGTTGTTTGTTTGTTTGTTGGCATCAGGACGAAAAAGGTTAAACTAGGTAAATGAAAGAATACTAGCAACCGGAATATAAATCAAAACAATATTTTTACACCATTCACTGTGATTCGTCTTCAGGGATTTTACATTCTGCTACGGAGTTCTCATGAACAAAGTGTAATTGCGTTACAGCGCTAAAAGGAAGACAAAATGATGGTAATAAATTTTATCAGCAAAATGTGGACGAGTGGGAGATGCTTGCCTGGTGACATATAAATCCAATAAGGAGCTGAAGTTCACAATCCTGTTCCGTTAGAGCAGTTCCAAAGTGCATTTCCTTCGCATTCACCCTGTCCCGGCTTCGCAACAGGTGTTAAGGAGTGGTTTCCCTTAGCATTCACCGTGAAACACGGCGTGTCGTGAATGCACAACACACCGCTCACGCAATTTTGGATTACGGTAAGTCTGCACTGCTTTTCCATAATCTAGATTCTTGTGTTCCTATTCGCAGGAGGGAGTCTAAGAAGCACCATTCTCGGTTCACTCTAACTTGTGGACTTCCCTTACTAGATTTGCATCGAGAACGGATCATCTTCTAGCAGAAAAATAGATAGCATCAGTAAAGTATGATAAAAATAGGCCAAGACACCATCAATCAACGTTTGGACACAGGGAAGACAGTGCACTTTACGTCCTAACCACTTGCAAACGTCCGGACCTAGCTCACAAATGTTGTATATCTCATGTTTTCTGTGGTATTTATTCTGATTTTCGTTAGTGCAGTTGTTCTATAAGGAATTAATAAGTTCAGTATGTTTCAATATTGATCACATAGGGCGCATGGAGCGCAGTCGGAGGACGCGCCGGATGAACCCGATACCAGGTTCCTGGTTCGGATTTCCCTCCCAGGCCAAGCCAACCAAGCCTTCCATCCCTCCGGGGTCGGTGAATTGGTACCAGACTTGTCTGGGAAGGACAAAGCGCTGACTTGTTCATCGGCTGACCACCTCAAATCATTGTATGGCCAAATACGCATTCAACTCGCCTCCACGACATCCCGTAGAAGTAGAATGCGTGGCGCATCCCAAAGAGGATTGAATAACGCCGTCCTTTAATCCTTTATCCTTTATTGATCACATTCACTTCTTATGAAATCGTTTAAGAGTGGTCACCACCAATTAGGATTACACGCGTCTTTAGTATTCTTTATGGATATATTTGGTATCAAAAGTGAACAAGTTGCTCGATAACTATGAGTCGGGTGGCTGATATGTGATTTACAGCTAGACCCAAGGAGCAGAGGTTTATTTATTTATTGTGCGTAGTAATCCACGCAAAAAAACAACAGCAGAAATCAACCCAAAACACAGAGGATACGAGTAGAAAATAGGAGGATGCAATTAGTATAACACCATAATAGACAAAACTAAACTGCTAAGGAACTTTCTGCAGATACCTGTCAATGAGGATTTTGCATTGCCCTATAGAATTTGGTAATCCATTTTTCTTGGAGAGTTTCTGAGAAAGTGTTTGATAAACTTACAAACCGGAAAAAAACCCGTCTGAGTTGTCCACCGTAGTTTCGGAGTGAAATTCAGGGAAATCGTTACGGGACCGAGTTACGTATCCTTCTGCTATTCAGCAGCTGCAGCTAGTGATATTTGCGTGCTTCTCCGGCGCAAATAGGGGCGAGGGCGCTTTTAATGGGCAGAAAATCCCATAGAGCGTCTTTAATGTCTCTCATCCCTGGCTCTAACGTATAGAGCCTGTAGTAAGGGCGTGCCATGGCTAATAAAAACCAGGTTTGAATCGCGTGGGCATTGCACAGCGGACAATCCGGACGGGGTTTTTTTCGGTTGTAAGTGTATCGGCGAGTTTCTGAGAATAGAAACAAAGTACGGCTGATGGTTCCGTTTCATGACGTTGCCTTCCATTCATCCAATAGTGTTGTTATTAGGAACCGAGCATGTCGAGAAGTAAAAGATGGCGTTCTCCCTAAAATCATGTCCATTTCAGCGACTATAATGTAGATCGTCAAACAACGGTGATTAATAAGCCCACAGCTATGCTTTATCTCGCATCTTGAGGGTGATGTGGGTAATGCGGTCCCCATTTCATCGAATTCTTTGTACGAGATCCTTTACAGAAGACCACCTTCGGCTCAATACGGGAATGGGGAGGGGCAGTCTCGCTTAGGGCCTGTTCATACTTCGCGACAGCAGCGACAAGAGCGACTGGAGCGACAGCGCCGGCGCTCGAGTATGAACCCTTTTCGCGGCGCGCTTGGTTTTAATCGATATGCATATTTTGCACGGGCGACAAGTCGCTCTTGTTGCGAAGTATGAACAGGCTCTTAGGCTTGGATATCTTCTATATGAAGCCTAGGGAAGATAGAATACTTAACTTTTGGAGCGGTGACGCAGCCGAGCACTAGGATTGCGCTAGCACTTTGAATTCTAGTAAGAAGAAGGGCAAGAAAACTCGTCGTCCTAATGATACCCCCGCCTCCCCATTCTTATATTGCGCGTCATTCTCCTGTAAGGGGACCCAAGGGTAAATTAGTAAAGCAGAACTGTTCTCCTGTTTGTCACAGTAATCTTCTACGTTTATGTTCAAGACCACAACGGTATTCTTGTTGTTTGGTTATGGCTGTTTTTAACTTTATTTTATGCTATATTTGTACTCGTTCATTAGAGAGTTCCTCCCTTCCACTTGAGTTCTGCGTAGCGTCCATTTCTGCAGTAAGTCGAGCGCGCTGTAAGTTTCGCTCTCGCTAGAAAAGTTATGTCCCATTATAAAAGTTGCGTAGACCAAGTACGCTTTTGAATACTCCGACAAATTTACTGGACGGACTTTGCAGTCATCACGAAAGTGGTCAAAGATTGAGATACGCCTGCTCCAGCTGTTTGATCAGGTGATCGCGGATGTGTTACACTTTCGCCGATGAATGCGAGCGAATAAAGTGTCGAAGAGTTGGGGCGAATGGCTAAAAAGTGGAATCAAGGCGGTGATTTCATGGTGATGATGTTCTGTTTCCTTTATGGATTCTGTCGTTTGTTGATACTTGGATCGATCCACCACTTTATCGAGCAGATTTTTCATCTGTCATTAGTCCACTACTTTAATGATTGATTAATTATGTTTCCACGATCAGTGTACGACTTTATGCAGACTGACTGAAGGTCCTGCTTCAGATGTTAACCGCAATCTTGGTTTAATAAGTTCCGGATCTATCGTAGTCGGGGGGGGGGCACAGAATTAAAAATTATGTAATAAATTGACTTGACTCTCACAGAGCGGATTGAAGAGAACAGGTTAGGACCTGAAATCAAAGAACGAAACGAACAAACAGGCAACAAACAAAAGAATAACCGCGGTTCTAAAGACGTCTCGGCGGGCAAAGCGCATCCAAACACAGCTCACCGCCGCCTGACATGTTATAACACGGAGCTAGCATAGCCAAGGGGCAAATAAAGTCGCATGCCGCGTGCAGACCGCCGCCTGACATGTTATAACACGGATTCATCATAGTGAGGGGCGCATAAGGTTGTCTGTTTACAACAGCGGTAAAACCACAGGTTAATTTTTTTTTTATGAAATTTGTAATATTAGGCCCTATTATGTTCTCTTCATTCCGCTCTGTGAGTGTCAAGTCAATTTGTTACATAATTTTTAATACTGTGCGCCTCCTCCCCCCCCTGGACTAGAATAGATTCTAATTTCCATACTGTAGTTGCACCAGAAAGATTATGTTGAGCAGGCTGACGAGAACCTAAAACATTTTTTCGAAACTTTGGCTTCGGCATTTGATCATGGCTTAAAAAGATCTCAGATTTTCGCTTAGCGTACGTGGTTCTTTACGAAATAGAACAAATCGATACCGATGCTAATACTTGGTAGCCCGTATAGTGGAGAACTTCTAGATGTTTCGTGCAGCCAAAGTTTCAAAAAAATGTTTTGGGTTCTCGAAATAATTCGAGAGATCCTGTTTGTTTTGTGGAACATCAAATATCGTCATGTTATTTTCCAATCTGACCGTGATCCATGTTCAGGAAACTTGAAGCGGTTACATAAAGGCTTAATTAATTAAGCACCACTTCCGAGTGCATGAAATAGAGTAGTTGACGTCGTTCACAGTGTCCGGTTTCACGGCCGACTTGCCCAGCAAGTCTTCCTTCCTTTCGTATTCACCTTGTCGTGAAACTCGCTTTGACAGAAGAAGAACGAATTGGTTCCGGCTTGGTGGATCGAAAGAGTTCTTCGTAATGCCATAGGGAATGGGGGGGGGTGACTAGTCCGATTTCGGGTAACACACTACGGAATGGTTACCGTATCCTTTAGGCGTCAGAAAAGAGCGTTCGTGCATTTACAGACATCCGCTACCAGTGCATCATAGACGAACACGTCGCCCCGCGTGCATGCTTAGGAGTTCAGTAGACGTCTAGTGAACTCGTAGGCACGCTGGGTGACGTGTTCGTCCATGAAGCACTGGTAGCGGATGCGTGTAATTACACGAACGCGTTTTTCTGACGCCTAAAGGATACGGTAACCATTCGGTAGTGTGTCCGCCGAAATCGTATTAGTAGGGGAGTGTGTTGCACTTTCCTGTGTTCAGCTCATTACGTGACTAGGCTTTGCACTGCTACTGACTGCCACTGGGAATATCAAGATTTTAACAGGACATAGCAAATGGGACGTTCAGCAAATAAAGATCAGTGCTTGTCTGCCCCAATTTGCACTCGCTGTTTCAGGTTGTTACTGCATTTTTTCTCGCCGCAGTATCAGCGGCCGTACTTTCAATATTCGTCATCGCATGGAGACTAACTGGTCGACGACCACTGTTCTATGATCTGTTTCTCGTTGAAATACATTCGTGGGGAGCTAGGAGATTTGTGCAGGTTGGTTGACATTTTAGTGTTTCTTAAATGATTTACTCCTCAATGATCTGTTGTCATTACATATCCTGAGTACTTGTTTTTTTTTCTAAATTAAAGCATAGGCTTGTTTAATATAGTCATTTTGCACGCGCTTATGGTTGCGGCATTTTGTTGTTGTCATTCTCTTAGACCTATGTTATACTTCGGCGACGTCGGCGGCAGTGTTGGGCGGGTGCTACGCAGTGCGTAACAGCCCGCGCAACACTGGCCGACAACAGCGTCGCCGAAGTATAACATAGGCCTTACTCTGAGTCGACCTGGAGCGAGCGCAGGCGCAAATAGGGTCCGGGTGTCACCTTATAAAAGGTGTCACCAACACCAAGAAAACGAGACAAGGCACACTGATAGTAAAGAAAACAAACAAATAATACTGTAGCTGTGTTCTATGCTCTCCTCCGCGTCAGCGGATTTAGGCAGGGGAAGGGACTCCAGGCTGTGGCTAAAGTGACACATCCGTGTTAAAATTGCCTACATCCTGGAGTTCCCTCCCTTGTCTAATTAGGAAGCACATAAGACGCGGATCTATTATCGGAACGAAGAGATAAGACTGCATTTACATTCGCTGTATGTAGTTACTCGCCACGCCAGCCCACCGCGCCATGCTGTGGTGACCCCCAGGACCCTATTTGCGCCCGAGCGCATTCTACGCTTTTTAAAAAAATTGCTCCACTCAAGGCGGATGAAAGGTTGGGTTGACCTGGATGGAATCCGAACCTTGAACTAATTTGGGTTGCACGTGAGAGCCGGCTTCTCCTTGTCGTGTATTTTAAATGTGTTATCGTGTGTAAAACTGGAAGATTACGGCTAGAAACACTTTATTTTCATTAAATCCCAATAAATTCATGTAACCAAATCAACATAGCCAAGAACTGCTTTCGTGTGGAGTTTGTTTGCTTTTTTGAAAGAAGAACTTTTTTAAATAGTGGTAACATTCTGATGCTCCATTTTTCACAAATGGTCTTACATAAGTCTTATATACACGGAATAAAGGGCCTGTTCATTTTGCAACGGGAGCGACGGCAGAGGCGGGAGCGACAGGACGAAGGATATGTATCGATCAGTGCCGAGCAGTTGCCTGGGGAAAATCGATAGGTATGCTTTGCTTTGTCGCTCCTGTCGCTGCCGTCGTGGAGTATGAAGAGCCCAAAGACTTTTATCCGCCAAAGTTAAACATCTAAAAAGAACGCAATGTTTTTCATAGACTGGCTCACAGTGATCACTAGTAATGTTCGTTGTTGTAGTGGAAACTCAAACGTTTTTTTATATTAACAACTGCAACAACTTTGACTTTGCAATAGTGAAGTTCGACTTGGTCTTTATTGACGTTTCGGGCTTTAAGCCCTTCTTCACGTCTAGAAACAGTAATATTGCACATCTTTACAACAACACTTTACAAACAAATAGCAACTTTTCAGACAGACCTGGGAATCACAGGGAGGAGTAGGGGCCAGGGATGTTCAGTGGTGCTTTTGGCCGGAAATGAAGCGCAATAGACCTCGGGCTACTTATATATCTTAGTGGGCAGTGACCGCTCTCTCATATTTCCATGTCGCCATTTGTTTTTTCTTCATTTCATCTCTCCGATTTATTGGTGGTTCCCAGTGGAATGCAATGAGGCTTATCACCCTATAAGGGTACGCGGCGTGACCTGCTGACAATGATGGCGACATGGAACTATGAGAGAGCGCTCACTGCCCACTAAGATATATAAGTAGCCCAAGGACTGCTGCGCTTCATTTCCGGCCAAACGCACCACTGAACATCCCTGACCCCTCCTCCTCCCTGTGATTACCAGGTCTGTCTGGAAAGTTCGCTATTTGTTTGTAAAGTGTTGTTGTAGAGATGTGCAATATTACTGTTTTTAGACCTGAAGAAGGGCTTAAAGCCCGAAACGTTGTCAATAAAGATTTGACCAAGTCGGACTTCACTATTGCAAAGTCAAAGTTACACCCATGAAGCTCAGGGAACCAAAGATTTTAAGAACTGCAAAAACATTAACATTTGCCTGGGAATGATAAGTTCTAGATATTTTCCCACTCAAAAATCCTTTCTAAATGAAGCTGTAGCGCTGGCTATCATTCTTGACTCCTCTGCACAATACCCTATTTTTACCCGTACACTGTGTGAAAGTGCACTTCCTATTTTTCCTTGAAAACCACTGTCTGAAAAATAGTTTCGTATCCATTTACGCCGCTTCAGGTGCAACCAAATGCTCCTCGATTTATTTCCATTTTTGACTTATATGTACTAGTTCAGTTACAATAGGCCGGCAGCTCTTGTTCTCTTTATCTGTTGTATAGTTCAGTTTCCCACCTAAGCTGATTGCAGGATTATGAGCCTATGCTAAAACAACTCCATTTTTTCGCATAACTAAAATAGTTTAGGTGCTACAGTTAGGACAAGAATTCCGTCCACCAGGATCGTGGAGCGATGTGATGGCACGGATGCGATCTCGGGCGCAAAGTCAGGTTCAGACCAGTGATGCGCCCTCTGGATCATCAGTTGTGTTCGACACGAACGTTGTGATTCAGTCTCCTGCCACGGTCATGGATGACTCGGCCGCAAGGTTTGTTTCTAAACCAGTAATCCGTTTCCCTCCTATTTTCCAAGAGGCAATTTATTCTACTCCTGTTCCGTTTCTCCTTTTATCTATACTGTATGCCATAGGGCTCGTTGGGGGGGGGGGGGGGGGGGCAGAGTCTGAATGCGCTCACTAGGGATGGGTTTCTGCCTTCCATGGAACTTCAAGTTGAAATCAAGATCATCAGAAAGAGCTCGGAATGCTGATTACGAACATGGTTGTCAAAATTGCAAAATGGAACTCCTGAGCGAGTTATGGCCTGCCGAAATTGCGTGGTAGATCACAGGCTGGCTATGCGAAAGAGCTGGCACGAGAGCAATGAGTCATAGCGGCTTTGTTAGAATGGACCGCTTGCTGCGACGATGGCGCAGGGCTTGTGCTCCTGCTCGTCACGTGTAACATCGTTGGTTCGGTCCCCATTGCTGTGGGGTCTTTTGCACATCATGATTTATCTTCTAAATGACCTTCTATTCTAAATTATAATACGTATTCGATTAAATAAAGGGCGCGTGTAGCGCAGTCGGAGGAGGTGCCGGCTGTCGCTTGCAGCCGATACCAGGTTCCTGGTTCGGATTTCCCGCCTAGGTCAACCAAGCCTTTCATCCCTCCGGGGTCGGTGAATTGGTACCAGACTTGTCTGGGAAGGATAGAGCGCTGAATGACTTGTTCATCGACTGGCCACCGCAAGTCATTGTATGGCCAAATGCGCATTCAAGTCGCCTCCACGACATCCCGTAGAAGTGGAATGCGTGGCGCATCCCAAAAGGGATTGAGCAACGCCGCCCTTTATCCTTTATTTGATTAAATAGCCTGGAAAACTCATACACGTTTTTGAAAATGCTGGAAGGCAAAAAACTGCTATGGTGACATTTTTATTTACTATTTTGCACAAATAGACTCCAAATCTCATATTGAACAACTGGAGGTGTTTCTAACAACCTTGTCATTCATGAAACAAAGCAAAAAAAGCAGACATGTTGCTCACACACTGCACATCTTATACAAGCGGCCTTTCTATAACCAGCAACAGAACAGTCAGTTGTTGCAAGACCAAACAAATATTTCTCAGGAGTGACAAACACATCTGGGTGATCATCAATGTAACCTCCCTTATGCCGTGAGTATTTCAAAAAGTTCGAAACCTGGGGCACAATACACGCGGTAAATCTGCGACAGAACCTTCAGCGGATTGTCTCTCTAGGTCATACTGAACTTCACGCTTATTTGCTTTGGCAAACGACCTGACCATTTTCCTAACGTTTTTCATCGGGGCGATGAAAAAAACGTCTGAAGGTGTCACCAATGTCACCATAACAGTTTTCTACATTCAAGCGTTTTTACAAACATGTATGCTAGTTTTCCCGGCTATTTAGACAAACACATGCCATAACTTAGAATAAAAGGACATTTCGAAGATAAGTCATGACGTGCAAAAGAACCGGCAGCAATGGTGGCCAGATCAACGATATCACACGTGACGAGCGGGAGCACTACTTCTGCGCTACCGCCGCAGCCGGCGGGCCGTTCTTAAGGCCCCCACATACTTCTGCGGCAACGCGCTCGCGGCTATGGTTAAGAATAGCGCAAGGAGGCCGCTAGCGGCGAGCTCTGAGTTCCTGCCCTATGGTCAAGAATAGGGCCGCGGCGTTGCCGCAGAAGTGTGTGGGGACCTTTACGAAGCTCCTATGACTGATCGCTCTCGCGCCATCTCCTTCGCAGGGCCAGCCTGTGGTGAGGTTACCAGATTTCATCAGGTCATAACTCGCTCAGGAGGTCGATTTTGCAATTTTGACACCAATATTCGTAGTCAGCATTCCGAGCTCTTTCTAATGGTTCTGGTCTCAATTGAAGTTTCATAGGAGATCGAAACCCTTACCTAGTCAGTGGATATTCTCATTGGTAGGTTAGGTACGTGATTAGGCACGTGCATGTCCAAATTACATCAGGAATGGCTTAGATTTTTAGTTTCGTACTATTCAAAACGTTGTATAGGGCTGTCCTAAATGGTGATCCCGCTGACCCTACTTGCGCCATCATAGGATATGGATTGGCAAAGTAATTAAATAGAGTTTTTTCACTGGGACGTGTGGAGCGCAGTCGGAGGAGACGCCGGCTGTCGCCAGCACCCGATACCAGGTTCCTGGTTCGGGTTTCCCGCCCAGGCCAACCAAGCCTTCCATCCCTCCGGGGTCGGTGAATTGGTACCAGACTTGTCTGGGAAAGATAAAGCGCTGACTTGTTCATCGGCCGGCCACCGCAAGTCATTGTATGGCCAAATGCGCATTCAAGTCGCCTCCACGACATCCCGTAGAAGTAGAATGCGTGGCGCCTCCTAAAGGGGATTGAATAACGCCGTCCTTTATTTTTATCCTTCTATCCTTTTTTCACTGAGGATGTGAGAGAGAGGGTATTCAGCGAAGAGATGAAAATTGAAGGTTCAAATTAGCTCTCACTTTTCATTGTTTCCGGCACTTATAGGGCAGGGGATCGGCGCGCAAGAAATGAGAGCTTTTAGTCAGGTTCTTGCACAGATTGAGCAGGGAAAGAAAATCCAGGGTGTGGCTAATGATGACGCAGGTGTGGTGGGTGGATCCTTAACTTCTTTTTTTTGCGCACGGGACGGGCCGTCTGCCCTATAAGACCCCTGTCTCCTTTACTTCCTAAACTTTTCTGTTGTCATGGAATGAGGTGTTTATTTTTATTTCATGTGGCTTGTCTCTCTTTGAAATGACAAGTTGCAGCGTTCCCGCTCCGTCTTCGTCCACGTTGTGGGAAATCGAAATGCCCGTTGCAGCTTCGGGACGTGAGGGAAGCGACGTGTCGCACGAAAGCCATTTTGCGGCCGCTGCAGCTATAGCTGTTCTAGGACGAGGGTACGGTTTTCTGATATTGACGTTATAGATATTGGAGATGCTAGCTTTAGAGAGCAAACGTTATTCGACTGCTGTGAAATTTAAGGAAAGGCTGTGCGGATAAGTTGTCCATAATCCGCTCGTTTCTTAAGAGGCTTCACAGTGAACTCGTCCGGCACCATGGACGTCGTCCCTCGTTCGCCGAATGTGTCATCGGTTGGAGTGTCGTCAGTGGCTGGAGAGAATTCCAACGCTGTGTACACTACGGTCGGCAGCCAACGCCATGGCGTTACGGGTATTGTGATGCCAATGAACATCAGTGTCGTCAATGACGAGGTGGTCTCCCACCAGGTTGGTTTTATGAAGAGCGCTTGCTTCTTTGGCCTCTTTTTGTATTAAACAATCTGCAGAAATTTTTCGTGCTTCAGAATGGGAATCACGTTCAAAGTTCTGATACCAATGTCGATGGAAATGCACAACAGCAAGGAGAAATAGCTACGAGATCAACATCAGATTCAGCAACTGAAGGTATGTTATTTGGAGCTGTCCCTTTGCTCTGAAGGCCTGACTTCTGCATTTTGTTCGTATAGGCCAATAGTATTTGGGTGACTTGTCCTCACTTTTATATTAGCTTGGTCGAAACGTTCAGTGGTTTTTCTTTAAAAGCTGGCTCTATTTCCTCAGTGAGTAAAGCCGTGAACTCCATGCAGGCAGCGAGTAAAAGGCCAAATCCATGCGCTTGGTCTCCGTACTAGACCATCCCTGATGGCGTTGCAGGTTTCTGAGCCGAATTTCATGAGTCCGTATTCCCGCACTACTCTTCTACGAGTGGGAGCTTAGCGCCTTCGCTAGAAGTGAAGCAAAAAAGTCAGCACCGCAGCGAACCACTACGGAACTGTTCATAGCTATTGCATCTGTGGAGGAATGGAGGCAAATGGATTGCGGAAACCTAGCGTGGTTCGCTTCGAGAGTGACTTACTGGATCTAGTCAAGCAGAAGCTAGAGACAAGCTCGCGCGAGAGTACAGGCTAAAGTGGACTGCCTCTAATTTGTGAGGAATTTTGCACTAAACGGCATCGCACGTTATAGAGATGGCCAGCATTGACATTTCTGTTTCCCAAACAATTCGGCGAACTGGCTGACGTTGTCGCTGTAAGAATGCTTCGAGTTCGAGGACCCACATCCTCTTGAACCCTGTCAATGCAGTTTGTTTGTATCTCATTTTATGCGTGCATTTCTGATGTGATCCACGCCACGAGATAAGTAAATAAATAAATGAATAAATGCGAACTTCTCCATTCTGAGGTAAACAATCCAGAACGGGAAACCTTTCATAATATATAGATTTGATGATTTGTTCAGCTTGTTTAAACAACACGATTATAAACAGGGATATCAGGACCGGCTCACCGTAACCACAGTGCGCGTCGCGTAAGGCGTGTTTGGTGCAAGTTGTAGGAGCGCGGTGAACCTTACGCCTAAAATTCGCAGACACGCTACTCGCGAGTACCATTATAGTAGACAACCGCTCATCGGGAGTTCGCAGCTGGATTGGGGAAGGGAGGGTGTGGTGCATCCAAGCTGCTCGTGTGGAAACTGCTCTCGTCGCTCAGGGGTAGTCCGCAGCGCTTCCAGACGTTCGCAAGCTACGGACCGGCAAATGTGCTGTTGTGGGCTTTAAATAGCAGTTGCCTACTGTCCTTATTGTAATGCATCTATTATGAAAAAGGTGACACCACTCAACACCCGAAAAGAGTTGGAATCACTGAGAGTTTATTTTTGGCGCTAGGCGCTATGGTAGTAAGGGGGACACCATAAGATGCCAAAGTGTGCAGGCGTGGCGAGCAGCTATATACAGCATTGGGCAAGGGAGGAAACTCCAAGGATGGAGGCAGTCTTAAAGCGGATGTGTCACTCGAGCCACAAAGGAGTCGAGCGCTCTAGCCCCTCTCCCTCCTGGACCGCCCACCCCTTGCTCGAGAGTCCAGTGGCTGCCTTACGAGATAGTGGAGGCGCAGACATTTGCCACGCCTATGTTTAAAGGGCGGGGGGGGGGGTAGAACGCAACTCCGCGAGCCACAATATGGAGTCCGTCGACGCGGAGAAGAGCACAGAACAGAGCTATAGCATTACTACCTTTCTTTACTACCAGTGTGCCATCACCTTTTATCGTGTTAGTGACCTTTTGTATAAGGCGACTCCCCAACTACCATAGCGCCCTATTTTTTATTTGTGTATTTCCAAGTGTTTAAAACGATGGCGGTTCATGTGATAGCGTCGAGCTTTCTACTAGAACAACGTCTCAAAGCAGCAACAGGCTCGTTCCAAAGTGTCATTGTGTCAATGGAGACAATTGATGTGAGATGCTTCATTTCAATACATTAGGGTCGCTTCCTAACTACACCCCACCTAGCAAGTCGAATTGTGGAGAAAATTGATGTATGGGACCACACGTGGTACTAGAGGTACTATAGTGGTAGTCGCGAGTACCGTTCCTGCGATTTTAGGCGTAAGGTTCACCGTGCCCTGCGGCTTGCACCAAACACGCTTCACGCGACGCGCACTGCGGTTACGGTGAGCCGGTCCTGATATCCGTCGTTTTGCTTAAATAGCCGCAGTATCTGAGTATCGTTTCGGGCACACTAATTGACTGAACACGCCGGTGGCGTGCTTTAGCGCGAATTTTGTGGTGGTGGCTAGTCTTCAAACTGTACTTCATTCTTTGTCCCATTAGCAATTTGAATAAGTCTTTAACCTTTTATAAGCATTTCCGATGGCAAACATGGCCAAGTCGGTATTTTATCACTGGAAGCTTTTTTAATGATTTTATTGGTTTGCTTGTTCTCATGCTCAAGCTGGTGAGCCTAATAGTCAGTTCCTCTCAGTCTTTAGTCAGTTTTTCGATATGTAAGAATTTGGGTCAGTTTCGCAGGTACATGTCGCGAAGACGCGTGCCAGCTAATCACAACCAATCAGAGCATCGACCACATGCAGCCAATCAGGGTACCGACCGCACACTTCCTCTCTCAATGGCAGGCCCGTTCGAAGTGACCTGATCGGCTGGAGCATTTGCACCTCCTGATGCTGCCCACCTTCGCGACATGTACCATCCGTGGATTGTCTATCTGCTTCTAACCGCAAGTCACTGTATAGGTGGAAGTAATAGTTCACATTGCCTCCGCGATAGCCCATGGAAGTACAAAGCGTCGCGCATCCCACAAAAATATTGTTTGCATTAGGAAACTAAATCTTCTCATGACAAGTGAAGTTATGGCTGTCATAGTGTGGATGAGTAAGGCACTGGTTTGTTTATTGCGTGGCTGGTAGTGGCATAGTCGAGAGTATTGGTGTTCAAAGCGTTCTCGAAATACGTAGAAATGTATCCTAGTAAGATCGGTTAAGATTGGTCTCTCTTTTTTCATAAAGCAGTGATGTTGTCGGTCTAGTTGACGCCTCATTCAGAGACAGAGACAACAGACAAGACGGTCGAGGACAACCAAGAGAGTGCAGCAGAGGTTGAAGGAGATTCAGTGATTCGCCTCAAGTTTCTCGATGACACTCAGAGAGATGCACGTACCACTATGACTGACACCATTGGAAAATTTAAGAGGTTAGTCAAGCTTGTCACAGCTTCCCGTTGTGGGAAGTGTTGGAGATCTTGAGCGCGATGGCATCATCTCCTCTGCATTCCGAAGTTTTCACTATGATCTGGCAAGTAAAGTCGGAAACGGAAAATCTAGACGTAGCTATGTTTTACTCTTCTTTGCCTGCGGGGTTTGGTATAAATTCCGTTATTGCGATCGACGTTTTGACGAACTCGTCTTTCTCAAGGTCTGAAAGACGCTCAAATCGTTTGGTTCTGCAGAGTTCATTGGGTCAGAAATGTCGCGTCTACCCTTACACGAACAACGTGATCTTGAGAGTGTTAAGAAGAGAGACCACATCTGCCCCAACTAAGTCACCGATATCCCACCAGCGCCAAGAAACCGGCGCAACTGGTCACCGTGGAGCAAGTGAGACATACTGGTCCGGTCAGGCATACTGCTCCGAGCAAGGTGGCGTTGAGAATGTACGCGAAGCAGTATACGACATCTCACAGCTCACAAAGAGATAAAAGGCAAGAATTTAGTGGTAATGGAGATGCATTCGTTCCTGTTGTTTATGGATGGATTTCTACTCTAAAGTGCTGTTTTCGCTTTCCAAGCGGCCACGCTCATAAACAACAGGAACGAGTGCATCTCCATTACCAGTGAATTCTTGCCTTTTATCCCTTTGTGAGAGCTGAAAGATGTCCTATACGGCTTCGCGTACATTTTCAACACCACCGTGCACGGAGCAGTATGTCAGACCGGACCAGTATGTCTCACTTTCTCCACGGCGACCAGTTGAGCCGGTTTCTTGGCGCTGGTTGGATATCGATGAGTTAGTTGGAGCAGATGTGGCCTTTCTTCAACACTCTTAAGAGCGTGTTGTTCGTGTAAAGGTAGACACAACATTTCTGGCCAATGAACTGCAGAACGAAACGATTTGAGCTTCTTTCAGACCTCGAGAAAGACGAGTTTGTCGAAATGTCGGTCGCAATAACGGAATTTATACCAAACCTGGCAGGCAAAGAAAAGTTAAACATAATTATACAATGCCTAGGATTCATGAACATGGAACTAGAACACTAACTTCTAGATGTAGCTTTTGAATGGAATGAATTGACGATTTTCAGTGTTCACTTTGGAGACGCGGTTGCTGCAGGCCGTGTGGTTAGGTTAATCTATCAAGGTTGGAACTAATTTCGAAAGTTGTTTTACCAAATGTCAACAATAGTATGACTGAGATAAATGACCACTTCAGGACAACTTCTACGAGAAGACTCGAGAACGTTGGCCTCATACGGCCTTAAGGATGGCTGCGTAGTTCATTGTCATATCAGTAATACTCCGTATGCGAAGCAGGTAGTAACACTCTATCTTTGTATATCTTACCTGTTGTGCCTTACACGTCCTTACACATCCATTTAAGACGCGGAGTGCTGTGCCATCAGTAACAACATCCTCGACTTTGAGAAGACGCGAAACTGCTGCCACGAATTCTGCGCCCGCGTCGAACGAAGGGCCTGACACGCAAGGTAGGTTGCTTGGTCGCTGATCCGTTTCCATCGTCTCGTACAACTAGCGCCATTTCAGAGTTCCGGTATCCGCGATGGGCAGTAGCTTTGCTGCTCTATACATACCGATTCCCTCTAATTGGGTTGCCGTTAGATGCAGTGATTCGGTTTCTGTTCGACAGACATATGGCGCCTTCAGCGGATCCTGGAATTTTCCGTCGGACTTACCAGAGGTGCGTAATTTTTTCATGTGCACGGATTTCTATCCATGTATCGACATTGTATGATTTTCGCATTTCAATGGCTGAGTCAACTTCAAAAGGTTCTCCGTTTCGATAGTATATCGGCGGTGACCTACCCAATACTCGCCAACTAAGAGCTATTTCTTTTTAATGATCAAATATGTCATTAGTCGGATTTTTATTCTATATGACGGCAAATTCTACTGTAGGCAATTCAAAGACAGGGTTGACAGGGTTGGTATAAAGTGATATGTCGTTTCAAAGCCCCTTTTGATTTGCTGTCCATCTATTGTTTTGTCGTAGTCTATTGTTTGTGTTCCATTTGGTTCGATTGGATTCTAGTTTATATATGGTTGCTTATATTAACAGGTATTTGGTCATCCAATGAGTAATGTCGTTTTCTGTCACTACGGTTTAAGCTCATTATTTGTCGGCAGATTTGTGTATTTCGAAAGTGCACTAAAGTGATTCTAGGGTAAATGAGACTTGCTCTTTTAGAATCTACCATTTGCAAGTTCAGGTGAAATGGCTTGGCAAACCTCAGAGGAGCATATTCGGCATTGCATGCTGTTCGAATTTCGGAAGGGTAGTAATGCAACGGTTGCTACCAAAAATGTCCGCGATGCATATCCAGATGCATTGGACGTTAGAAAATGCCAGCGATGGTTTTCCAAGTTCAAATCCGGTAGTTTTGACCTCTCTGACTTCTCTCGATCTGGAATACCCGAAATTTGACAACGACATGCTGATGGCAGAGCTGGAGGCGAATCCTTGTCAAACAGTAGAGGAACTTTCGAGTACTCTCAACGAACCTAAATCAGCCATACATCTTCATCTACGCCAAATTGGCAAGGTATGCAGGGCAGGTGCTTGGGTACCGCACGATTTATCCGCCGAGAACCGTGCCAACCGATCGACGCTTTGCAACGCACTGCTTCAGCGACACCGTACAGACCCGTTTTTTGATCGACTGATCACAGGAGACGAAAAATGGATCTTGTACGATAATCCGAAGCGCAAAAAGCAGTAGCTTTCCAAAGATGAGCAACCAAAAAGTACTGCGAAGCCGAATATTCATCTCAGAAAGGCACTCCTCTGTGTTTGGTGGAATATCCGTGGAACTGCCCACTTTGAAGTGCTTAAATTTGGGCAGATCGTTGACGCAGACATCTACCGTGAGCAATTGGATCGAGTGAACCAAGCGTTACTGGAAAGTATTCGGCAATCGTCAGCAGAAAAGGCGTAATTCTGTACCACGACAATGAAAGACCGCACTGTGCAAAACGGACGCTGGAAAAAATCAACGACTTAGGATGGGAGGTTCTGCCTCATCCACCGTATTTACCGATCTCGCTCCTTTGGAGTACCACTTATTCCGGTCTCTACAGCATTTTATTAGTGGCAAGAAATTTGAAAGTTTGGAGAATATTCAAAATGCTATGTCCACACATTTTGCTCAAAAACCGCAACAGTTTTATTGCTCAGGTATTGAAGATTTGCGCGTTAGATGGAGAAAAGTTGTTGATAATGATGGTGATTACATTGTTGGCTGAAATGAAGTTTTGTTGAGAATTTGTTCAATTAAAGTCAAGGTTGAAAAAAACGACATTACTTATTGGATGACCTAATATTTTACCCATTTCCAGCCTTTTTTCTTTTTGTTTTTTTTTCATTCATGCAATTTTCTGTTCTACTTATTTGCCTTTCCTTGTGATCATGTCTTCTGGACGTAACAAATAAATAAATATGTGAAGTCGAACGTTGTGGGATTTTCCTCTGAATGATCAGTTCATTGATAGGTTGTATAATGCGGTATTCGGACCTGCTGACGGTGATAATGTGTCGCCACTGGATCGAGCAGCTGATGCGGCTTCTAGACCAGTGCCACAGCGGCTATGCCTAGGCGACTATCTTTTGTGGATATTCGCAGGTGAGCAGAACACCCGCTGTTAACCGCTTCTCCGAAGGTGGTGTCCTGAGAGCTCTCACCCATTTCCAATTGTTTTCAGGTCAGTTCGTCGCAGTGTGGGGATTCGTGTACGCGTTTCCGCAGCTGTGCGATCGAACCGCGTTGGGTCTTCTCATCTTGCTAACCCTGTACTTCTTCTTCGTCGTCTGCCGCAGCAGAGATCATCGCCTCGTAGAGCCTCGATTAAGAGACAACAACCAAGTTGTTGAGCCTACTAATTCGGATCGGTGAAACTGTCCCTGCTCGCGTATTTTATATAAGCGTCTTTTTGCTCTAACGAGAATATTTCTATGGTGTTTGAGGTCGTCGTCCGTGATATGCTTGCGGGTGATGTAGTCCGGTAGGCGAGAGTTTCGTCTCCCGTTTTTAGACTTTATTCTTCTTCTTCTTCTGCTCTTCGTTTCTCAAGCCTAAATAGTTCATTCTGCGTATTGATACAATTCTATCACTGTTGCTCTAGAGCCTGACAACTGTCATCGTCCGTTCCGTCCGAGCTAACTCTCCCCCACAGATTCGACGGCTGAAGTGATGCTTTGTGGAATACGCTTTATGATTGCTGCTAGTTCGTACTGACTGACTATTGCGTTGGTGTATGCCTGTCGCGACAGATGATCTTCTTCACAATTCCCAATCCTCTGTTATGAGGATCTGACTATGCCACGATGTCCATTTCATAGCTTTCATGTGATAGATTTAAATCGCCGGAGATTCTATTACCGTAAATAAATGAAGGACGTGTATATTTTTCAGGAGAAATTGCGCTTTTTCTATTTATAATAGCTATAGTTGCTCACAGGTGTTTGTGCCAACCATCTTTCTACCACCCTCCTGGATATATCCTAGTCTGGGGGGCCACATAACTAAAAAGTATTATATGTGACAAATTCACTCAAGACTTACAGAGCGGCTCCTACAGAACAACACAGCACCTAAACAAGAAAAAGTCACAAAGAAAAAACGAAAAAATTGCATTTGTTACGGTTGTAAGAAGGCGAAGTGATCTATCCTCACCATGTTAGATCCTCGTTATAACATGTCAAGCGACGGTCAGCACGTGTCATGACTCTATTCCGTCACTCTTCGCCCGCCGAGACGGTTGTAAACAGCGGCGATTTTTTATTTTTGTTTGTTTGTCCGTTTTTGGTTTCTTTAGGTTAGGTTTCGTTCTCTTGGAGCCGCTCGGTAAGTATTAATTCATTTTGTTGCTTAGTTTTTAGTTATGTGCCCTCTCCCCCCCCCCCGGACTAGGATAGATCCCTTCCTCCCTTCTTCTTTGCCTTGGCCCACACTGTGGACTTATATTAGGTTCATACCTTGACAGGCAAGACATGCTCTGATTTATAGTTTAGGAGAAACATTAAAAGACAGCTGATTCACTTCGTAACGATTTGGAAACTGCCATATGATGATATTAGGCTGGAAAGAAAGTCTCTTCACACTTCGGAATTTCTTTACCGTTCTTCTTGTAAACGCACTAGCCAATGTTGATTGCGGATTTCGTCATCCTATCACACTTGTCTACCGTTCGCACGCAGACGTAGGTCATAACCCTTCTTGTATTTCGTTATCTATCCAATCTTCCGGACTCAATGCAAGATCTATCTCATGGCCATCTTCGGCACGTCATTCTTCATGAATTCATTAAAGGACCGGCAGCACGTCAGGCAGCCGACCAAATTAACCATGTATGTGGCTTGGGATCTACTACTCATCGCGCCTGTTATGAATGGTTCGGAAAGTGTTTAAAGGGAGATTATTCACTCGAGGACAAAGCAAGGTCAGGAAGGCCAACTGAATTTGATGACACTGAACTATTCCATCGGCGACGACAAAGAGATTCTTTGCCTGAAGTATTCCTCTCAATGGAAAGCGACCGTTCGGTTCATGTAGTTGCACAAAGAGCGTCTCTCCAAGCGTTCCGGAAACGAACAGGAGCGGCATCACTGTCAGGCTCTGGGTAGTGGCCTTTGACGACTGCACAATGCGTAGCGTTTCCTTCTCTCATTTGAACGACAGCCATCTCGGAATCTGTAGCACACTCGAAGTAGTATAAGGAAGCTATAAGTCTTTTCTCAACCGTCTAACTAACCGTAGTCTCCTTGGTCAAGGCAGTCTGATCAATATTTACTAGGCAATCTAAAGGATAGTTTCCGATCTCGCTTTGAATCCCAGAAACAAACGTGTCTGCCGCCTCTATTTAGGCTGTTACCAGTAAACGTATCTCCTTATGTATCAGCTCATCGTATCCAAGGAGGGTAAGCTATAGCGGTCAACATGTGCTGTTTTGGTTATGGAGAGTGTTACATATATAAACATGCTCTATAACATAATAATACCCAAGGTGGATCACCTATATGACAAACATGGTTTTTGCAAAGGTGCAAAGCAAATGGAAGTTTGCGGGATCCAAACCCCCGACCCTTCGCTCACGAGTCCGGGCGCCTCCCTTCCCTACTACGCCCCTTGGGCACTGCGCTGAGCCGCGATACGACCCTCACGCGATCCCTCACGCGCCCGTCAACTGCGGAGCGCGTGAATCAACGTGGCGCCAAAACGCGACTTCCGTCGCCCCTAACTCTGCGCAGAGTTGTATTGGGGTCGAGATACCTGCAGTTTGTTACTACCCAGGGAGAGGCGATTCTGCACATATACAACACTTGGGCCGTTCCTACCTACCGTTGAGATAGTATCCTGGCAAGAAGATTACTCTGTAGGATGAAATGATGTTTGAGCGAATGACAATGTGAATATTTCCGACTTTTCCATGCTCTGAAGAAGGCAAAGCTGCCGAAACGTCAGTCGAATAGAGCTTTTAAGAATCTTGGTCGATAGCTTATCAAGAACATATCAGGATGAGTCTTGACTTCTCCGCTTACGTATTAAGAACCTTCTGCTGAACGTGATTAAGCGAGATGAGTTCAGCGTCTATCAACCGTGCCCAAAAGAGCCTCAAGAAGCCACCTCTGAAGCAATTAAAGTCCGACCTCCACCAGAAGAAGGGAATGCTGTGCTGTTGGTGGGACCCAGGGAGTTGCTCTAGCACGACGAGTTCCTCGACACCGATACCTCGGTGACTGTGAACATTTACACCGTCCAATCGCAGAGGTTGAGTGAGGCCGGAAACAACCATAAAGGATGAATAGTGCGCACGACGCGGTGTCACGGTGCCACATCAGAACCTTAAAGAGCGGCGCTCAAACGAGGCGGGAATGAACTACTAGAGGTCGGAACGTGGGATGTTCATGTAGGGTTCCGTTGTTCTGTACATATCCACCTATGGTGCGTTAATTAGGTATTCCGACAATCACCTACTTCTGCTGTGATCATAAGTAATCTAAAAATTTACTGGATGGCTATGAGATTTGAAATTTGAGAAAATTGACTGGATGGTTATAATTTTCCTCATGATCACAACAGGCTGACAAAACTTGTGAAAACTCCATTAACTTGGTGTGAGGTCCCACCTTCGTGATGAGAGGAGAGTTCGGTGGGTTCATCTAATAAGATATCGTAGCTTAAAACATTTCATAAATATTTTACTATTCTCTGGAACGTCAACCTCTCCACACCTGTGCACCATTTCTAAAGTCTTGTTTGTTTCTTACCCTAAATGGACTGAATAGGCACTTCTGGTCAAACGAATACAGGAATCAACCAGATTATGCCCATGTACTTTGTGCGACCGTGCAAATGAGACCTATGTACTGCGTTATATGAGCTCTTGCATGCGCAGCGTATCGCGAGAGCGGCGAAATGACCGGTAGTAGACTGTTCACTAAAACTCAGCGCCAAAATAGCTCTCTTCTGGCGCCAATTGTGACGTCAAAATACGCCACTTTCACCTGCAGGTGAACTCTGCCAGTGTCTGAGTGCCAAGACTGCTTACGTGTTGCGTATGATACAGTGATACAGTGGTACAGGCGGCACGAAAGAAATGTTCATCTCAAAGCACTAAACTGAGGTTCAGCCGCCGTGCCAAATAGAATCGTCTTCACAAATCGGGCTGTGCGGTTAAATCGCTGAGTTTGTCGTGAAAGCTTGGTGTTCCTCATACGGTGGCACTCTTACTTCGAACCATATTGATGCCGAGCTTTCTCCCTAATGTCATTGTAGAAGCACTGCTTCATTTGTTCGAATCGGTCGTAGCACGGCACGTAGGAGTAGTCGAGTTTTGTGATTCTACAACAGGAGAATGCTAAGCATGTTACGGGTGAGTTAGTTTCACCGAACCAACCTGTCCGGTCGTTGGTCGCAGAACGTCAGACATTTGGATCCGGCTAACGTCGTAGTCACTCCGTTTCTTTGGCAGCACTGAAAGGATTGGATGAAAAAAAAAACACATGGCGAACGGTACTATGGACACAGACTGTCTTCAGTGTTATGGCAAGGCCTGAAATGAACCTCGGTATGGTCTCGTCCTTGAGCTGAGCAGAAGTGCATGTCAGCCGTGGCTTCAATAGGACATCCGTCGGACTTGAAGTACATTGATTGTAACTGAAACAGTAAGGATTTAAGACTTTGAAAGGACTGCTGCTCCGGCGAGAGCAGCGAAAAGAGGCTCTATTGGTTAGTTAGTCGGTGAAGAAACACAATGGTTCATCTAATCCAGGCTCTGCAGTAGCCGTATGCCGCCAACTGTCAAAGACAAGATTAAAGCCAGCGATGAGGCTAGTAAATACTTGTAATCTGCTTTTATTTTTTTCAAGGCCTTCGACCAAGTCCTCTCCTGCAAGACGGCAGAAAAACTAGAAATGATGGGCGTTCATGGTTAAAGGTTAGTCTGCTAGATCTGCAACTTTAAAAAGGCCCCAATTATTATCAAGTTAGAATAGGCAACAGCTTTTCCTCGACCTATCAACCGCGATTTAATGTTTTTTTTGTGGTATTTTTGCCTCTTTTTGCTATAACTCGCCTAAAGGTCATCCATTTGAAGAAGCAATGGTATATTTGAGCTCAGCAGATTGAGCTCTATCGTTTGGTATACACAGTTCATGTGAAAGATGAAAATTAGTCGAAATTGAAAACTTGCGCTCCATTGAGAAGG
>OX377203.1:103554240-103614738 GCA_947396885.1 Heligmosomoides polygyrus polygyrus
CTGCCAAGACGCGTTATCTGCGTTTTCGGCTGTTATTTTTCTGTTAAACTTCTGTAAGTCGCAGAAATCGGCAGTGAAGCAAAGGCCTTGGTTTGGCCAGGTGAAACACTTCCGTTTTATCAACAGAATAAGGGTAACTTCCACAATTTTGACCATTGAGCAACCTCGTCTATGGCAGCTTGAACACTAATCGATTCGTCTTCATTCTGCAAGCAACTGAAGACCGTAAACATCTTACAAGTAACTCCGAGGCGTTCAGTTTTCTGCGGTAAATCATTCACGTAAATAATAAACAGCAATGGTGATAATACTGCAGCCTGAGGAACACCACTATGTAGGTGCTGCCTTACACTAGAGTGACTAGCATTTATTCGAACTTGAAAAGTACGCTGTTGTGAAAAAAAAAACTTTTAATTCGAACAATTACTCGGGAATGGATTCCAACCTGATTTATCTTTAATAGAAGGAGTTTATGGGGACTGTACCAAATGCTTTTTCAATGTCGACGTCATCCGTACATCACATCCGCATAACGTTTCCTATCAATACACGAAATCTAATCATCAAGAGATCCCAATAACTGCGTTTCTGTGGATTTTCCGTTCCCGAAACCATGTTGACAGCGAAAAATAATACGATTTGATTCCAAATGATTATCAATACACATCTTGAGAATTTTTTCAAAAAGCCTACAAAAAACTGAGGTAATACTTATTGGCCTATAATTACTTGGATTATTATACGGAGGTTTCTTTGGTATAGGTATAACAAAAGAATGTTTCCACTTCCTAGGCACTTCAGCACGAAAAAATATTAAGTTAAACAAGTATTCTAAAGGAGTCGAAATACGAGCGGATACCCTATTAATGAAGTGAAATGGAACACCATTCGGTGTTTCAGACGAGGAATTTGTCCACCTAGAGAGAAGATCTTCCACTATTCCTGCATATTGAAACTAGCTCTGGTGACAAACTTCTTGGGGGTCGAGCGTTCTATTCCCTCGTCCCCCTGGCCCGCCCACCCTCAACCCCCTGGGCTTGCTCGAGAGTCTAGTGGCCGCCTTGCGAGATAGTGGAGACGCAGACAATTGCCACGCCTCTTTTTAAAGGGCGGGGGATAGAACGCCACTCCGCCCAAATTCAATGTTTTTCAAGTCAAATTCGACGTTTTTAAAATCAGATTCAACGACTTTTGAGTCAAGTTTCACGTCTTCTTTGCAAGTTGTACGTTTCAATGTTTACTTTTTCTCAACAAAAAACTGCAGCACGTCAAAAAAGGCTATACAACGAAATTAAGAACTATTTCGCATCCTATACTGTTAGAACTATTAGAAAATTAGAACTGTTTTTTAAGGTAGAAATTTAGAAGTGAAGGCTATCCAACATAAAAAGGAAGAAAATTAGATTAGAGATTCTAGCAGAATTAATTTTTAAGGGAGAAAATTAGAACTGAAATCTATCCAACGAAAATTAGTACTGATTGCTATCTAACAGAAAAAGACTATCCAATGAAAATTAAAACTATTTCGCCTTCTCTACTGTTATTAGAACTATGAGAAAATTAGGACGATTTTTTAAGGAAAAAATAGAACTATTTATTTATTTATTTATTTATTTACTGACGTGTAATATAAACACACGTAAAAAAAATCTAAAAAGATTCGTGTCAAAAACAAACATCAGACAAACAGTAACACTTAAAAAACCAACAGGAGACGGAGAAAAGAAAAGAGAATTTAGTTAGCCTTGTTGGGATAATATAAGCTATTGACAAACAGATCTGAACAGAGCAACAACCAACAAATTTAACCAAACATTTTGCGAGTAATAAGATTTTGAAAAGCTTGAACAGATAGTCCTAGGATATCTTCCTCTTCAATAAGTAATTTGTTGAACTCCCGTAGGTTTCTATACGTAAAGAAATTTGACCTAATCTGGGATTTTGCCACAGGAATATAAAGTCTGAGCCTTCCCCTTCTTGACGTCGTCAGTGGTGCACCAAAAAAAGTTACTGGATCAATTGAAACGCTTTTTGTCAGGATTTTAAACATCATAATCAGATCTATTTTCCTACGTCTGTTCTGAAGGGTTTGAAGGCCAAGGTGCCTGGCCCTCCTTATGCCGTTAGGAACGGCGTTATAATCTCTTTCAAAACATCTCATATATAGCTTCCGAGTGAAAATATTTTGGACACTTTCGAGCAGCTCTATGTCTTTCTTTCTAAATGGGTTACATACTGTTATTCCAAACTCCACTATCGGACGAACGTAGGATTTGTATGCTTGTAAACGTAATTTTGGGTCATCCGTACGCAGAATCTTAAACAACAAGTAGGTCTTGTAATTTGCTTTCTTCACGATTGCGTTATAGTGGTTTTTGAAGTCGAGGTTGTGCGATATCAAAAAACTTAAGTCGCGAACTTCC
Organism: Heligmosomoides polygyrus polygyrus; assembly: GCA_947396885.1. Lineage (NCBI taxonomy): Eukaryota > Metazoa > Nematoda > Chromadorea > Rhabditida > Heligmosomidae > Heligmosomoides > Heligmosomoides polygyrus. The sequence continues at coordinate 103,556,664 of OX377203.1, forward strand.
TTGACAGGTTGTAGAATAGATCCCTGTAAGTTGTATAATATCATCTGATCTTTGCCTCGGGGTGCAACTATGAGATATTTGGTCTTTTCCGCAGAAAGCGGTAGTTCCCAATCCCTGGACCATTGATCCACGTAGTTAATTGCTGTCTGTAGGGAGTCTGAATCTTCCTTCTTTTTAACGACCTTATAAATTTTTATATCGTCAGCATAAACCTTGCAAGAGACACCAAAACGCGAAATTCCAGCAGGAAGTTCATAGGTATAAATAACAAACAACAAGGGAGAGAGAACTCCACCTTGTGGAACGCCACTGTAAGTTGAAAAAACCGACGAAAATTCGTCTTTTACCCTGACTTGGAACGTTCTGTCCGATAGAAATTCTTTCACCCATCTGACAATCATTGGATGTATTCCTAACATATTCATCTTTAAAAGTAACTTAGGTATGGGAACCTTATCGAATGCTTTCATAAAGTCAAAATAAACTACATCAGTTCGTACTTTATCTTCAAGGGCACTGGTCCAATCATTTAAAGCTGTGAGCATCGCAGTTTCAACAGACCTACCCTCTAAAAAAGCGAACTGATGCTCAGATATAATACCTTGTTCCTTAAGGTGTTCAGTGATGCTTCCAGCGGGTAGGCACTTCAGCATTCATATAGCTTAAATTGAAAATATGTTCCAGTGGCGACACTATGCATTCACTTACGTTTTTAAGGAAAACCAATGGTATGAAGTCTGGAGATGTCGATGAAGACTTTGGCCATTTATTCAGAATGTCTGCTATATCACTCCTGTGAAATCATAAAGATGGCCGCATAGGAGGGAATAAACTTGAGTGGTTTACATCATTCACTAGGGGGGCAGTCTCCCAGTTAGTCGACTTGTTATATCCACTCTGAAATACATTCCCAAGCAAATCAGCTTTCTCAATACCAGATGATGTTACCTCTCCATCCTCGCCTTCTCTACTGTTATTAGAACTATTAGAAAATTAGGACGATTTTTTAAGGAAAAAATAGAACTATTTCGCCTTCTCAACTATATATTTCGCCTTTTCGTTTGTACAAGATGGTAATGTTTCGTGCAGTGTTCTCATTGACACCAGCAATCTGAGCAGCTTCGTGTGTGGACCTTCCGTCGACGAACATCAGCTGGATCAAGATCTCCTTCTGATTCCGAGACACTTGACTGTATCGGCCGCGTCGCTGGCTTTGTTGAACGTCTTGTTGATCATTGCTCATGTTGCCTGCAGACATGGGAAATCGCCCAATGACAAGAAAAAGTGGAGAGGTCCATTTGAATGATACGGGAGAAGATTCCAGTAGAACGTTGAATCTGTTTTGAAAACGTTGAACTTGATTTGAAAAACGTACGTTGAATTTGCTTTGAAAAACGTTGAAATTGATTTGAAAAACGTTGAATTTGATTTGAAAAACGTTTAGTTTCAACTGATAATGGTATATTAACGATGAAGCAGCTACACTGATTCAGCAACTTTAACGGTAATATTTGCTTTTAAAGCTGATGGTGGTATTTTTAACTGTGTGGTCCGCTTTCTACTGTTTGCTGTTGTAGCTGTTCGGCCAACGATTGCTGGCATTCATCGTCGCTCTCCACAACCAGATCACGGTCGCAACAGTCCGGATTCATCCGGCTCGGATAGAGGCCCACGCGCTCTCCCTCCATTCCCCGATGAAATCGAATGCGAGGTCGTGCGCGCGAGAGAAGAACAGTGGAACGATCCCGCTTTCCCCCATCCAATTCAGAGGGAAATAGTTGGGAGCTCTCAACTCACTGCGTCTCGGGTGTAGGTATTGAAGTGGCACTTGCTGAGGCACGCATCGGGCAGACCTCGTTGTTCACAGCACTGTCGGAAGATGAAGTTCGGGTTCTGAAATGGCACAACTCCCACGGATTCTCTCTATTAGATTCCACAGGAAGGACCTACCACGAGCTTCTGCAGGGTGGTGTTGTCGGGTTTCTCGCGGACATCTACATTGGCGGTCAACTTCGGCTTAGCCATGCCGCGATTTATTCCGAATACGTTCCTCTCTTCCTCGAAATCTTCCTCGACGATCTTCTTAGGCGGCAGCTGTGCCTTCTCCTCTTCGTCTCCGATGAAAATGCCTTCCTGTAGGCGATTTATAGTAGCACTTACAGGCTTAGTTAGAAGAGAGAAGATCTGGACAACGTACAACTTTCCTCGTCAGCGAACTTCTGGCTCGATTGCGAGCGCAGCCGTACTGACCACAACTGTATCCCGGCTGACAAGACGACGCTTGGCAAGGCACTGCTGGCGCCGGTGGCGAACAGTAGCCACCACCACCGCAGACTCCTGACGTGAGGCACTGGAAATGGAGGAATCATACGATGCCAACTCAAAAGTCTCTCGAATGTTTTGCCCATGTGACGGACTGGTCCAATGTTTCCGCCTCTGCGAATCCCGGTGAGTGGTCCCTATTTGGCTACAAACAAACAACGCAAATGGACTGTCGAGACCAGCCTACCGAACAGCCTTTATCACCCTGGGCTAACACGGTGTAGCATTAGAAAACCTACTTTCAAGGAAAGCTTCCCATCTCAAGACTAGCTTTTATGATGCTATTTTGACAGGATGTAGGACCGTGTGGAGTCCAGAGTTGCAGTTACTTTTTGCTGAACGCTTTTTAGAGGCTTAAAAAAGAGGTGTGAAAACGTGTGCGCAACACTGATCAACCCCTACCACACCTTACGAAATGTGCCTCGTTGCTGCACTCGGCAGGGGTGCCGCCTCATAGAAGCACACCGGCGGGCTTTTGAGTTCGAGTCCGCGTACAACCAATACTGTTGCACACACTAGCCTGATCGCAGGAGTCAACTTTAGACCAGTGCTTTCAACAAACCAAAGTTGTCCATTTGCGCCTTCACATGTGCTAGTTTTTTTCGTGGGTGGCAGTTGGTTAGATCGATGTTCACCCAGGACCCTTCTCTACACCCGCGGATTACGCCTTCAACGAAGAAGAAGTGGTCCATCCTTGCCAGGGAGAACGTTGCTCCTCACTGGCTGTTGTGAGATGCTGCTGGTGTGACACGCGCTTGTGTTTTACTTCTTTCATAGCTCTGTATCATAACTGTTGACTAAAAGGAAAGAGCAATACGACCTTTTATTTTCAGAGAAATGACATGGTGCAGATACGTATCGTTAAAAAACTACCACATATGAAGGCGCAAGTCGACAACCTTGGTTTGTTGTAAGCATTATAAATAAGGATAAAGGTCGGCGTTATTCAATCCTTTTGGGATGCGCCACACATTCTACTTCTACGGGATATCGTGGAGGCGATTTGAATGCGTATTTGGCCACACAATGACTTTCGTTGACCAGCCGATGAACAAGTCAGCGCTCTATCCTTCCCAGACGAGTCTGGTACCAATTCACCGACTCCGGAGGGATGGAAGGCTTGGTTGGCCTGGGCGGGAAATCCGAACCAGGAACCTGGTATCGGGTGCACGCGACAGTCGACGCCTCCTCCGACTGCGCTACACGCGCCCTTGTAAGCATTAATGGTTTAAAATTGACTCCTGTGATCATGAGAAAGCGTAATGACGACAAACTCCATTTGCAAAAATATTGGCAGTACGCGGACTCGAACTCAAAAACCCGCCGGTGAGGTTCTATGAGGCGGTACTCCTACCGACTGCACCACCGTGGCAAATCACGTGGGGTGTCAGACGGGCTGAAGAGTGTTGCGCACACGTTTTCACATCTCTTTTTCAGGTCTTCAGAAAAGAGTTCAGCAAAAACTAACTGTAATTCTGATCTCCGCTCACAGGACCCTGCATCCTGTCAAAATAGCATTGCAAAAGCCCACCTTTAGTTGAAAACCTTTCCATGTTAGTGGAGGGGAGGCTGTAGTTAACATCGCATATGAACGTTCTTTGACTGCCTTGAGTAGTGTCGCAGTCGACAGTTGGCGCAGGTTCCCGAGTCGATTTTCAGCTTGGTACGCGCTCATGATAGCTAGGCCTTCTATTCCATCAAACTGACCACTTCATGTTTATGATCTACCTATGTAGGTTCAAATCCGAACGGGATATTCCCTAGGAATACAGTGTGTGAGGCACACTGAATGGTTTTGAGTAACGACCAAGCTTTGTTCTTCACCTTTCATCTCCTTTCAAGTTGATCTTCAGAATTTTTATTTCTTCAACAATACTATCGCCTAGATTAAACAACATCTTCCAACCCTACAGTCGAGTTTTTTGCCTCACTCGCTTCCCACCTACGTCCGGATTCATCAACGAATTACAGCAATTTAACGGAGAAAATACAGCCGAAATTCCTAATAACGCTCAGATTTACCATATCGCTTGTTGATAAGTCGCACTATCAGGAATTTCGGCTGTATTTTCTCTGTTAAATTGCTGTAAGTCGTTGATGAACCCAGCCCCCGGAGAGCATTCTGACGGTTTTGCTTCTCTGCTATTTTAGCAAACATTATTCCGCACAATCATTTGCTTACCTCCGACTTTTGTGTCAGCTGTCGGTATTTGTAATAATACATTCTAGGAATACGAACGACGGGTGGAGGGGGCCCTCTAAGAATCCCTTAGGTAGAGTGAAAAAGCTTGTTTATTTTTTGAAATTGTCTCCGAGTTCAATAATAAGAAAGAATTGGAATAACAGAAGAAAGAATTCGAATACGGTAATATCACAAAAGGGCGCGTGTAGCGCAGCCGGAGTAGGCGCCGACTCTCGCCTGCACTCGATACCACGTTCCTGGTTCGGATTTCCCTGACAGGCCAACCAAATCGCCTCCACGATATCCCGTGGAAGCAGAATGCGTGGCGCCTTCCCTAAAGGGATTGAGTAACACCGTCCTTTGTCCACAAAAAACTTGCTGTGATATTACCGTATATTTTCTAGCATGAAACAACATCCAATAATCTCAGTCTTAATATTTATTTCGGTGCTTCATGTAGTTCTGAGCTGTGGTCTATATTTTCTCTGTCGTTTCGTTCTATTGCCGTTATGAGTTCCTTTTCCACATAAATATAGGCATCAGGTAGAGGTAAGATGTGCGGCTCGTCCCAACTCGGAAGGTCATCGTTCTATTTTATTCTTTATTTGCTCTACATACCTTGTCCACCGTTTGTAAAGTACAAAATACTACATCTACCTTTTTCCGAGGCCATCTGTCTGGAACAAGGAGAGGTAAGCTTCAGCTATATGTGCCGGTAGCGAGGACCACAGTCAGATCAACATTCTTGACCTATAGAAGCTTGCGAGAGTTCAGCTTATTACTAGCCCAAAACGAGAATCTCTTAGGATTATCTGAGCATTCGCTCGCTTGATTGTTGTCCAGCGTTGCATTGTTATAACTGTTTCCGTTCTCATTTATTGGTGCCTACATAGTCCTCAAGTTTGAGTTATTAATGCTTGTGTTGTTTTTTGTTTCTTTATTATATGCGTGGCTACCACCATGCTGTGAATAAATAAATAAATAAATAAACATGGAGTTGTGTAATAAAATAAAATAGAATAAACAATTAATTCAGGACACAAGAAGAATGTGGAAAAATATAGAGGAAAAATCTATGCCGAACAGCGTAACCGGTCCCAAGTCTACTGTAGCCATTAATGTCTTGAGTGGGCTAAGGGGAAGAAAATTATATATGTTATCTTCACTCTAGTCTCATATTTTAAGGCACATATTTATCGCTTCTATTTCAACTAGGGCGCGTGTAGCGCAGCCGGAGTAGGCGCCGACTCTCGCCTGCACTCGATACCACGTTCCTGGTTCGAATTTCCCGGACAGGCCAACCAAGCCTTCCATCCGTCTGAAGTCGGTGAATTAGCACCACACTTGTCTTGGAAGGATGAAGCGTTGACTTGTTCATCGGCTGGCCACCGCAAGTCATTGTATGGCCAAATACGCATTCAACTTGCTTCCACGACATCCCGTAGAAGTAGAATGCGTGGCGCATCCCAAAGGGATTGAATAACGTCGTCCTTTATCCTTTTATTTTAACTACTCTGCTAAAATGTACAAAGAATCTCACCAAAAGCTTTTTCCGGACTCCACCTCGAATTTTATTTTCATTTTTCATTTTTATTTTTTATTTTTTTCCAGAATTTTATTCCGTATTCTTAAAAGTGACCTTCTATTATTATGTTTCTAGAATATACGACTGCAATTAACATGAGGTAGTTGGCAACCTTAAAGAGTTCGTAAAATTTACCTGAAATGACTGTCGAATATGAACACTACATAGAAGAAGTAACACTACAAACATCGGCAGTAGAGCTGAGATCGACGCGAAAGGCTCTGAATTAAAGGTAGTTGTTCGACAGTTATGTGTGATATCCGGCGGTTCAGGACCAAAGCAATTTTGCGAAAGCAACTTGATAGAAATCCTAAAGTGCATTAGGAGATACAGGGCCTAACCAGGTTCAGAAAAGTGGTGAGAACCCGACGTAATACCGAAAGCGAAAATAGATTGATGAACCTGAATGAATCTCGCCGCTGATGTTGCTCCTCGCGCATGAAGTGCTACACATCACACCATCTTCTGAACCTTTTGGCTTTTAGAAAATGAGAAAAACTTTCTCAAGTTGGTGTTCTGAAAGGTTATCCCGTACTAGAACCATATTCCCAGCAATATCATCCATGATAAGCGCGTGTAGCGCAGTCGGAGAAGGCGCCGACTGTCGCCTGCACCCGATACAAGGTTCCTGGTTCGGATTTCCCGCCCAGGCCAACCAAGCCCTCCATCACTCTGGGGTTAGTGAATTGGTACCAGACTTGTCTGGGAAGGATGAAGCGCTGACTTGTTTATCGGCTGGCCACCGCAAGTCATTGTATAGCCAAATAAAGGATAAAAATAAAGGATAAAGGACGGCGTTACTCAATCCCTTCTGGGAAGCGCCAGCGCATTCTACTTCTACGGGATGTCGTGGAGGCGACATGAATGCGTATTTGGCCATACAATGACTTGCGGTAGCCAGCCGATGAACAAGTCTGCGCTTTATCCTTCCCAGACAAGTCTGGTACCAATTCACAGACCCTGGAGGGATGGAAGGCTTGGTTGGCCTGGGCGGGAGATCCGAACCAGGAACCTGGTATCGGGTGCACGCGACAGTCGCACCTCCTCCGACTGCGCTACACGCGCCCTTGTATGACCAAATGCGCATTCAAAATCGCCTTCACGACATCCGTAGAAGTAGAATGCGTGGCGCATCCCAAAATGGATTGAGTAACGCCGTCCGTTATCCTTATCCTTATCATCCATAATAGAGCTGATAGATAAAATCCAGATTCATGGACAAAAAGGTAGATAGTTTAAAACTCTTGACACTGGGGCAGGTGGAAAGCCGTGTTGGGAAAGTTTTGCGCTTAGAAATGAAATTCGTGAACATTGTGGCCGAATTTCTACTATCCATTGCTTCTTTATTTTCTAACCAGGGAAGTGTCTTAGGCGTATGTCCGAACGGCAAAAATGAATACCACCATTTGTCCACCATTCATATGGTAGAAAAATCGGTGCCATTTTTGCAGTCCTCGAACCTGAGGAGCTGGATACCCTTAAAGTTTGCTACGGGGCCACATGCACACGTGCTTAACTACCGTAATCGGTCGAACTTTCAAAAATGGATATCATACTCGTGATCAGCGCCGCAGATAACCTCCATAGGCAAAGTTTGGGTGATTTTTTAAACCCTACTCCTCCTCGACCTCGAACAATGAGCTAGGAAAGGTGGTAGATACAAAACAAGACAATTAGAATGCAAATGTCCGACACAGCGCTGGAATCGAACACCCGACCCTACACCTATGAAGCACCGCCACCCTCCGCTGAGCCAACGAGCTGCTTGCATCGGCATCTTTCACCACCTCCCTTATCTCCACACAGGGCGCCACAAACGTGGCAGGTGCGTGCTGACAGTCCAACTCAATACTGGCATATCACGGGCCCTTAACTCCTTGGGTTTAAGGACTTTGCAAAAATGAAACCTACCTTTCTGCTATTTTAAGGGATTCTTTTTTTCGCCATTCAGACATGCGCCTGAGACCATCTCCTGGTAAGTTTATTGGCTGTTTTTCAGCGACTTATTTATCCGAGCTTCTTACAATTAGATTTCGGCACGTACCCCACTATTGTATAAAGAATCTCAAGGTTCAGCTGCAGTAGTAGGTAATAGTATCCTTTTGCGGCTGTTGTTGTGGCATTTTAACTCCGCATGAATGGAGCTTTAGCCTATAGTTGTGCTCTCCCAAAAATTTCAAATAGCCGAATGTATTCGAATAGCGACGATTTTCGAATACTCGAAAATCGAATACGTTCGAAAATCGCTTTTTTAGAGCATTCGAATGCGAATATTCGAATTCGAATAGAATTATTCGAATTCGAATGTTCGAATCTTTTCATTCGGGCACAAGTATACTCTAGCCAAGTTCAGGTTTATGATGTTGTATTACTTCGGAAACTTCACAGCTGATCGGACGGTGACGGAAAATCCTTGATCCATCATGCTAATCTACCTTATTATTCGAGCAGTCTCCGAAAATGCAGGCTCAGGTGATGTTTATCGACTTTTACAAACATTTCCGGCAAGAGACTGCGTACACCATCCAAGAGACCTTGGCAAATCTTCGTGACATGAGGAAAAACTGTCCCAAATGCAGCTGCACTAAATGTCATCGCAGCGAACCCACATGTAATTCTCAATAATGAGACCGGATCAGGGGAAATCCTTTAGAAACTCCTTTTTTTGCTGAATAAGACGGCAGTGGAAAGGTGAAATGAAAAAGCTGGTGTGTAGCCGGAAACAGTTGAGTAACAGCCGCTGCGGGCAAAGTGGAGAGCATTTATATGGTCGCGCAAGAACCGGATGGATGCGGCCCGTTGAAACATCGTCGCGCGCCACCCCTGAGGAGCAAGCTGCACCTCGCACCCCGCAGCCTGACCAGCTGCGGAAGGGTTACGAAATTTCTGTGACGTGTAAATAATCGAGATTGCGCCATGCCACCGCATAAAACATTGCATTTCAGACTCGATTGATTGTGCATGGGCTGAATGCTCGTCGTAATCTTGCTATCTTTGCTTCTTTTAACGTTTAGTACTTGACCAACATGTGAAGGACACGTGACAGCTTATTAATTACACAATTTAAGCAGAGCAGGAGCCCAGTTTTACAAGACGGATTCTGTGGACAGATGAAGCAACATTCAAACAGAATGGAGAAGTTAATCGGCATAATTGCAGCTGCTGGGCGACGAAAAACAATAAAAGAAGCACAGCTCAGGTTAATATGTCCATGTAGTAACAAGATTGTAACAAGCATTCAGCCTATGCACAATCAATCAAGTCTGAATGCAAGGTTTTAGGTGCAGGCATGGCGCAATCTTAACTGCCCGTTCGTTGTTACCCTATGCTTTCATATGAGTCTCAAACATTTTTAAATGGTTCATAAGCAGCAATGTTACAGCCTTTCACATAGTACCTTCATTCTTTAGAATATCCTGCATTTTTCGCAAGATATAGTGTCTTTTTAAGTATTAAGCTTTAAAAGAAGCACAATCCAATCAAAGCGCCCACTTTGTGAAGAAATTGTAACATGTATTCAAGCGAAAAACAATCAATCGAGTGTAAAATGCAAGGTTTCATACGAGGGCGTGGCGCATTCCATGCTGCTCATATCTCAGAAAATTTCCATTCCCATTTGCTTTGTATGAGCCCTTAACTTCTCCAGTACCTTGACGTGAGCAAAGTTACCACCTTTCAAATAGTGTATACATTTTTTTAGACACGCTGTAGACTGGATGACGTCAGACAAGCTTTGGAGAGGAAGCTCCAGATGTTAACTTTCGTTATTTCTTCTATGCCAATAAGGTTGGTAGAGGTCTTTATTTTAGTGCTGACGTTTCGACCATTTCGTCATTTGCAGATGCCTAGAGATGTTTCAATTCTTGCACTATTCGACCACAAACGCTTCCTCTGCGCTGCCACTTTGACAAGACACGTAATTTGCGTAGTGGGGTAAAGAAAGTCAGTGTGCCATCGCTAAGAAAAACCGTACCATGGAAATTGTGTGCAGTCGTGATTACAAAGGTGTGGGGTAGCGCAGTCGGGGAGGTGCCGCCTGTTGCGTGCAGCCGATGAATCCAGACGCAGGTTTCGGGAATGACTTTACTCAGACTTATCTGGGTAGAGGGTAGAAATTGAAGCATTACCTGGAATTCACCAGAGCGTGAAGGTGGGTAAATGGTGGGGTAGAATTATACCATTCACCGAATTATATCACGTCATGAATACCAAACCTGCCCTCTGCCCACTATCCTCTGTTGGTAAGCCTATCCGTTACCCTTAACCGATTACCTTACCAATCGTGAATCCGGCCTAAGGTTTCTGATTCGCATATCCCTCCAGGCCTACCAAGCCTTCCATCCCGTAATTTCTACCAGACTTGTCATGAAATGATGTAAACACTGGATTGTCCATCGACTGGCCACCGCAAGTCATTGAATAGGCCAAAGCGTATTAAGGTCTCTCCACGACATCCTGCATAAGTAGAATGCGTGACTTTTTCTAAAGGGATTTAGTAACTCCATCCTTCACCATTTACCCATTACCATGTTTACAACCTTTGAGCCATTCATTGATCTGTATTCGTACTCTTCTTCGGTTATCCTTCCCACTATGACTAATATTTCTGCGCAAGTATATCATTGACCTTAAGGGTTGGCTCCTGTTGTTAAAGGGTATATGTCGCGTAAGTGAGCAGCATTAGTAGATGGGAGCGCGCCAGCCAATGATAAGCAAACAGAGCACAGACCCACACATGCCAGCCCATGAGTGCACCAACTGTAGATGCTTTCTCTGAATGGCATGCCCATTCCATGCGGTCTGAATGGTTTAGGCGTTCCCACCTACCAATGCTGCTCACCTACGCGACATATACCTAGGTATATAATATACATATACCTGTATGTAGACATATACATAGGAACTGGTTCTCATAGCAATAGCAAGTGGTTGTTCGGCTTCTCGAAAGCGAATATCGGAGTATGTTCATATCCAAAAGTGAAGAATTGCTAAACGAAAGCGCATTAGCCGCGAGTTGACGATGTGTGGTCTATAACCTTAGGTAAACCTCTGGAAAGATGAGCGATAGTTAAGCGGTGTGCAGTGCCGAAGAAAACTTTATAAAGTCTTTTTTAAACAAAGTGTTCGCTGCACTCGAAAGAAGCGATGTTTGTTGCTTATAGTTCGTACATATTAAAGTGCAATTGTTATCCCTTCCGGATCCAACAAACATTAGAAAGGAGAAGCTTCTCCAGTCTGACGAAGCTCCAATTGATACATAGCTTCAGCTTTGACCGTTCATGTCGACGCATGCGACAAATTCTGCGTTTTCGCCTTCGGAATATCGCACCGCCACCAAGCTGTTGGCCTTCAAACGGTTAGCGTATTTAGCAAACTGGCCCCGATTCAAAGTGGAGGACTCGCGCAGTCCGTCCAGGTGCTTAGAGCATTTCCAGATCGCCCGCCACCCGCTTAGCCTACTATGCGGCGCTATTTGCAGCCTTGATCGCCCACTGGTTTACCCTCGGAGGAATCTTCATTCACTTCACGACGAGCCGCTCGATTCTCACTCGGCCGGAAGTGAAGTAGGGACGTGTACAGGATTACATGAGGTGTCAGCTCCTAAAAAAGTGGAGGTTGTCCGGAAAGTTCTTAGCGTTTTGAGTGCTTCACTTTGAACTACCATAACTTTCGCAAATCTCATCAGATTTAGCCGAAATGAGCACCGTAATATCGTTCGGAATCGTTCCTTCGACACACCTTAGTAGGCCCTTTAAGAACAGATATGTAAGACAAAATTGAAAAATGAATCATTCGGTCGGATAGAGCGAAAAATTCTGTACAGAAAGCAGCATTAATGCGGAATGGAAGTTTAATTTTTGCTTAATAATAGACGAATGAAAAATAGCAACACAAAACGCTGAGAGCTTTCCTGACAACCTAATAAATACAACAACGCAATGAAGTTCGATTCCTACCCTTCTTGTACTGGGTAACTTTGTGGTTGGTGTGCTTACGGCACTTGCCGTCGCAGAACGTCCTTCTGCCTTTGGTACGTTCACCATATTACCTCAAACTTGGGTAATTAAACCTGGTTTAATTACCCAAGTTTAAGGTTACGCAATGAAGCACACAATAAAATGGCAAGAAGTGCGGACCTGGGATCCAGGGTTTAGCAGTGATTTCATATAGGCAATGAACACCTAAAATACCCGGTATAGATGAAGCTTGGACGGAAAATAACATTTCCATTTCTGGTGTCGTGAATGCACAATAGTACGAATGAAATCAATTTTCTTTCCGGCGCCCTTTTTAGTTAACACTTCACACACACAGCCTTGGTTGGTCGTGATCTTTTTTTTTTTTAGAAAACGCACGAATTGTGCATCACCGTGGAGCCGGATCCAAAAGCACTATGTCTTACCGTGTCGCTCTACCGTCCACTGCGCCACCACTACTCCGCTGCCAGCGTTGCTTCCAGTCACTTGAACTCGCCCTGGCAGATGAAATAATCTTCAGATTCGTTATCAGATGCTCTTAGCCGCTGCGGGACACATAATTGAAATCAGCGTTTGCAGCCGCATCCCGGGATGAACAGCTTGTCTCAAAGTTCCATGGTCACCAGGGGTGCACACAAAATTCAGCAGCAAATTATTTACAGGGTGTGGAATAAGAACAGCTATGAAATTACCATGAAAGATGATCACCGACAAGGCATCTTAGAATGTGCGATCAGGCAGAACCGGGAGTTCCCTCCTTTCCTAGTTCCTTGCGAAACCGTTTTGTCTGACTGTTCTATGATCATACACAATCTCGATGCGGACACAGCCTTTTAAGTTCAAAAAGATTTAATAATGATACAATTAAAAGCACGCACGATTTTTGAGTGCTCGGTGCGTGGGACCATTTTTTTGCAACGCCTAACCCGTACACGACATCGTGTCACACGTCTCACACTGCTGCATAGGTGTGACATGTCGTCGACGTGTTAACGTTCAAGAAAAGTAGCTTCCCAAGTTTTTGTTATTAGCGCTTTTCTAAGATCGTTTAAAATACGTCCAGCGGCCTAAAAAATATTCTCTCCATCTCGGATGTTTCAGGTCGTAGGCAAAAGTATTCTGGGATAAGCAGCGCCAGGTGAGAATGGGCGTATCTTACGAGGAGGTTAGACCAATATATTTTTGCCGATTCGTCGACGTGCTTGAGGGATCGGCGAAGAAATTTCTAGCTCCAAAATGCATTAAAGGATAAGGAGAAAGGACGGCGTTACTCAGACCCTTTTGGGATGCGCCACGCATTCTACTTCTACGGGATGTCGTGGAGGCGATTCGAATGCGTATTTGGCCATACAGTGACTTGCGGTGGCCAGCCGATGAACAAGTCAGCGCTTTTTCTTTCCCATACAAATATGGTGCCAATTCTTCAACCCCGGAGGGATGGAAGGCTTGGTTGGCTGGGGCGGGAAATCCGAACCAGGAACGTGGTATCGAGTGACAGGCGGCACCTCCTCCGATTGCGCTACCCGCGCCCCCAAAATGCATTATTTCCAAAAATTCAAACCAAATTCATGAAAACGTCAAAATATTCTTGCTGATTTCAATAGTTTTTTTTCAGAAACAATCCTAAGCGGGAGGATGAGACCTGCAACAATCGTGAAGACTAAGGCTAAATGTGATAAAATCACTGAGTAAAAAGTCCGTTAAAAATTCCGTTAATTTCTAAAAATTTCCGTTAAGCCGGGAAGCCGGATTTTAACGAAAAATGCCGTTAATTCGTTAAATTCGTTAAATCGTTAACCGTTGAATGTGCACCCTTGATGGTCACCTAGTGTCCTTCGCTTGCTACCTGGGCATATTACAGCTGGAATCCATTGAGCATGCCGACCGCTACTGTTGCGGCGGCCGCGGGGAAGTTTCCTTTGACTATTTGACCGCGTGCGGCGGAATGGCCATGGACTGAGCGCCGCGACGGCATCGCGGCGATAGAACTATGTCCCCCGGTCTAAGGTTTTGGAAGTAGGTCAGAAGAGGTTTAAAACGGGCATAATGACACGGTTAAACATGTGAAGGAGAGAAAAAACGCTAAAAGCAACATCAATTTAGAAAAATTCATCATCCTAGTTCTGAGCAGCCGTTAACATCAGTAAAAAAAATGTGGAGCAGAGGTGATGGCTCAGTTCTTGGACAGGAATTGCTCCGCAACCATTGCACCATTATTTCGCAGGGGAGGTTCCACAAGACGACATACACGTCGACATATGACGTTTCTACCTTAGGTGTCCTGGTAGCGCCACCAGAAAGCAATCAGCTCTGTAAACCAAGGATTCTTTAAAAAATCAATCTTTTTAAACGACTCTTGAAAATGGCAACGGTAGGTGCTTCTAAGACCTGAGTTGGAAGTCTCTGTAGCCAAACTGCCCTAGGAGGGAAAACAAAATTAGCACTGTTACAAAGAAATTTATTTCCTAGGTTTTTAAACTGAAGTGAAAGTATACTGGTACGATTTCTACATGGCCTAAATGTCCCATATTTACTAGTTTTCAAGGTTAGCTCTCCTTTAAGCAGCTTGAAACAGAAGACCAAATCATTGAAAATACGTCTGCACCTCAGAGATTTTAGTTTCAAAAACTTTAGCCTGCTTTCGTGATTCAGTGGTTGTAATCTGATGTGCAACTGTGAACTAGTATTCGAGTAAACGTCTGTTGCACTTTTTCATCTTTGTTTTGGAGCATTTTTGTTGGAGGATTACTTATGACGGAGAGTATTCCTAACTCGGCTGCCTTTAACTAGCCATAGTAAGGCATTTATACCGTATAGGTATAAATATCCTATACGCTACCTATCTCTAACTTCGAATAAGCCCTTATCGGATAAGGAACTGAAAGGGTAAATGGAGATTTACACGAATGGCTTAGTAAAGGCAGCGAGCCAGTGGATCGTGCTGTCAGAAGATGTCCTTCACTAAGAGTTTATTGGTGAACGACACAAACGCCAACCGGGCCAGACACCTCGGATGGAGGCCTGGAGCGGTTAGTCGCCGGTCGCCGCCACCACGTCTCCTCGACTCCCCGACAGCTTGTTGATGTTCGCGAGCTGGCTCCGCACCGTTATCCGTGCATTCGATCAGCACAGCGAGACCGTGCAGCTTAGAAGCGCCTGATTGATTGATTACCGTTGCTGAACGGCTGCAAGCCCTTACAGCTTGACAGTGCACCAGAATGAGGGCAAGAGGTGCTTGCCTCCCTTTATTCAGCCACTGTAGGGCAGGCGATTTTTTAGCTCTGACGAGCACTGCAATTGGATACAAACGCTATCCAAACACCAATGATTGTATGGTTATTCAGCCGAATAACGTCCTCAGAATTCAACATGCAGGGTGTTCCAAAAAAATGCATTGCAGACAATAAAGCTTTCATAGAGCATTAAGAAGCTCGTAGAAGTGGAGAAAAGCAGAAATTTCACCACTTACGAGGAGCGGAAAGGATTGCGCCAGGTACTTTCGAAAGGTTCAAATTTGAGACTGGTTAATTGTGTGTGGGCCAAATGCTAGTCACAGCTGTGTGGTAAACTGACCAGGGAAGGGTCTCAGGCGTAGGTCTGAACGGGGGAAATGGATAGTACTGCGAGAATCCTCACCCTTCATATGGTAGAAAAACATGTTTCGTTTTTTCTGAGTCCTTGAACCCAAAGAGCTGCGGGCCGTCGAAGGCGGGGATACAGTAGCGCACCGTCAGCACGTGCCCAGTTACATGCGTGCGCGTGCGATATTGTATGCTACGGACCCTCGAAATCGCGGGTACGGTATTGCACCGTCAGCGTGTATCCACGTGCCCACAGGCGCGGGCACTGACGTATAGGACATGGCGAAAGGACATGCGGCAAGCGAATCGTCGGCTCAGCAGGGTGTGACGACGCTTCACAGGTGCTAGGCCAGATGTTCGACTCCCGTGCTATGCACTGTTTTTGCATTTTTTCGTGACCACTGCCTCCTTTACTAATTTGCTTTCGACACATCTCATACACATTTATTTCACTCTAAATTGTCAAAATGGTCAAATTCGTGATCAACAGCCCAAGAGACAAGGCTGGTTGAAAACGGTGACCCTGACCTTACCATTAGTCACCCATACCTACTGTACCACGGATCTCCCTCGATAGAGAGCCTTCGGGCTTTCTTGTTAAGAGGGATCTCGGGCCGCTTGTCGCAGGGCCACGTGGCGCGTCCCCGGGTGGTGGATAGGGGAATTAAACGCAAACCAAATGCGACCGTGTACTGCCCAGAGACGCAGGTGGGATGCAGGGGATGGACTCCTTGCTCCTGCTGTGTCGGGTCGACGCGTTCCTTGTGCGTGGGAGCGGCATGTTCGTGCACAGTGTGCGTGGATGTGTCCGTGACTGTGCGGATTGTAACTGTGTCGGCTCGGCCAAAAGCTTGCACTCGGTAGACTGGGAGTAAATGTAAGGCGATTCGAGGCCGCCTTAAGTCTCGCCCCGTCCCTTCGGGCAGTCTGGCTGGCTGCCCGGAGTACCCCGCCCGCACGACAGAGCCTGACTAGCTACCCGTGTTGTATTCCAGTCAAACACAGCAGCACTAAAGGGCCTCATTCCCCTGACCCCGAAAGAGCCCCCATTTCTGCAGCGATGGGAAGGACGAGTACGGAGAGGCTGCTAAAATCTCAGGGCCTAACCAGGCTGCGCAAACTGAGAAGGACTAGGATGACGATCTGTACTTACAACGCCCGCACGCTTGCGTCGGAAGCATCCGTCGAGGACCTGATGATGCAAGCCAGGAAGATCAAGTACGACGTCATCGGACTGACCGAGACGAGAAGACACCACCCTCTACACGCCGCCTACGACTCCGGAGAAGAACTGTTCCTCGGAACATGCGATAGCAGGGGAGTAGGCGGCGTTGGTGTCCTCGTCAACACGCACTTGGCCATGAACATCGATTCGTACGAGTCTCTGACAAGCCGAATCGGACGTCTGCGGCTGAAGCGATGTGGCTCCGTGCCAGCTTTGACTGTGTTCGTCGCGTATGCCCCAACATCCGACTACGACGACGAAGACGGCGAGGCCTTCTACGTGGAGCTGGAGAAGTTCTATAAGGAAGATCACACCTTCTACAAGGTGATCGTCGGCGACTTCAACGCCAAGATCGGGCCACGAAGGTCGCCGGAAGAACTTCACATCGGAACACACGGTTTGGAGTGGAACGAGCAAGGTGAAAGGCTGTCTGAGTTTATCATGTCGACCAAGACCATCCATGGAAACTCGCAGTTCCAGAAGCCTCCCTCCCTACGATGGACCTGGGAATCCCCCGGTGGCCAGTTCCACAACGAGATCGACCACATCATCTTCAATCGCAAGTATTGCCTGACCGATGTCTCCGTTGTCCCCAAGTTCTACACGGGATCGGACCACCGCCTCCTTCGCGCGAGGTTCCGCTTTTCGCGTCAAGGAGAGAAGGCCGCGAAGTTCAAGAAGAGGAATCCCAGAACGACCATCAACTGGGATCTCTACACCTCTCTTGTCGGCCTTTGGGAAGATGCCGTCGTGGACAACGTCGACGAGGAGTACGATCGCTTCGTGCACCATCTCCACGATAGTGCTAAGGGAGCCGAGAGCTTGAAGACCACCAAGAGACGCCTGTCTCCGGAAACTCTCGAGCTGATACGCCAGCGTGGAGCAGCACGAGCGTCAGGCAACTACCAACTGACGTCCGAGCTTGCAAAGCTATGCAGAGCGGCGATAAAGGAAGATCTCAAGGAGAGAAGGGCGGAAGTGTTGGCTGAAGCAGCAGAGGCAGGGCTGAGCATCCGCAATGCCCGCCGGAACTTCGCCAACTTCAAGACCAAGATGACCGCTCTCCGACGTCCTGACGGAACCATCACCTCTTCCAGAAGGACCATGGAGAAAGTCATCCACGACTTCTACTCCGATCTCTTCAGTAGCCACGTCCAACTGCCCCCACGCCATCTTCCGCAGGATGGATACGTCGTCCCCTCTGTTCTCCCTTCCGAGATCCGACACGCCATCTCGTCGGTGAAGAAACGTACAGCACCCGGTCCCGACAGGATCAGACCCGAACACCTGAAGAACCTCCCGCCAGCGCTCATCAACACCTTGGCACGGCTCTTCACACGCTACCTGTCCGAATGCAAGGTTCCATCTCAGTGGAAACCAGCAAGACCGTTTTGCTGTACAAGAAGGGAGACGTGCACGACATTGGCAACTATCGCCCGATCTGCCTGTTGTCCGTAGTCTACAAGCTGTTCACTCGAATCATCCTGAATAGGATCAGCCGAACGCTGGACGAAGGACAGCCATGCGAACAAGCAGGATTTCGGAGAGGATTCAGCACGATCGACCACATACACACCATTACGAAGCTCATCGAAGTGTCGCGAGAGTACAAGCTGCCGCTGTGCCTTACGTTCATCGACCTGAAGAAGGCATTCGACTCCGTCGAGACTGAAGCGGTCATGGAAGCCCTGCTCACCCAGGGCGTTCCTACTCAGTACATCAGAGTCCTTCGAGAGCTGTACAGTGGATTCACGACCAAGATCTCACCATTCTACAACGACGTCGTCATTGACGTGAAGAGAGGGGTTCGACAAGGGGATACCATATCCCCGAAGCTCTTCAGCGCCACCCTCGAAAACGTCATGCGCGAACTAGAATGGGAAGACATGGGAGTGAAGGTCGACGGCCGGCAATTGCACCATCTTCGCTTCGCTGACGACATCGTGCTCATAACACCGAGCATCAGTCAGGCGGAACGAATGCTGGCCGACTTTGATCGTGTATGTGGAAGCGTTGGACTGCAGCTGAATCTTACGAAGACGATGTTCATGAAGAACGGATGGGTTTCTGATGCCCCATTCTCGCTCAACGGAACGAACATCTCCGAATGCTCCAGCTATGTGTATCTGGGTCGCGAAGTCAACATGGCCAACGACCTAGCACCAGAGCTGAGCAGGAGGAAACGAGCGGCTTGGGGAGCTTTCAAGAGCGTCGAAGAAGTCGTGAAGAAAACGAAGAACGTCCGACTCCGTGCCCACCTATTCGACTCCACTGTTCTTCCTGCCCTAACATACGCCTCAGAGACCTGGGTTATACGTAAGCAGGATGAACACGCGATCAGCGTCGCGCAGCGTGGAATCGAGAGGACGATGCTCGGAGTGACACGACTCACGCAAGTGAGAGAAGGCCTCCGGAGTTCCGAGCTTCGCCGACGTTCGAAGATCAGAGACGCTGTCGCATGGGCCAAGTCGTCGAAAATTAGGTGGGCCGGCCACGTAATGCGATTCGCAGACACCCGCTGGACGAGAGTCGTCACAGATTGGATTCCGCGGGATGTCAAAAGAACACCAGGACGCCCACCAACGCGTTGGTCGGACTTCTTCGTGAAAGCCCTGAACGACCGATATGACGCTCTTCGTGTCCCTCTAGCGAGGAGGATCCATTGGACCACTCTGGCACGCGACAGGGACGAATGGAGACGCTGCTGGCGCCCGCTCGAGCAAGTCGATGATCAACGGGACGACAGGTGATACAGGTGATACCTACTGTAACTTCCCGTCCCCAAGTTCGAGGGCCCGCAGCTCTCTGGGTTCAAGGACTCAGCAAAAACGAAACATGCTTTTCTACTATATCGGTAGGTGGAGACGCAGTACTATCCATTTCCCCCGTTCAGACCTACGCCTGAGACCCTTCCCTGGTGTTCATATCGTTGTCATACGCCACCTCATCAAACCGAATAACTGCACACCACATCGTTTTTCAAAACGGGTACTCAAAAAAAAGAGCGCTGCTGGTCGAAGAAGCACAGCGTTGTGGCCAGTGGGGCTGTCATCTAGAGTTGGGACCACAAAGAAACTGGACTGGAATCGAAAGCGACTACTTTTGTGAAACCCACCCCTCGTCTCTGACCATTGCCATACCATCTACACCCTGATAGGTAAAAAAGAGTTTTCCTCGGCGCCACCGAACTGGTTTTCTCCAAAGCAGTTGGAGCAGCAGGGACACGTCTTTTGTTAGGAATCAAGTGCATTGCATCATCCGGAGAGAACAGTCTGTTCGGGTCGACTGCTCTGAATGAGCTTCAGAAAAACCAGTTCCCAAAAAACTACAGTTTGTTGTTTTTCGTAATGAAGGATTAAGAAGAGCTCCATTTTTTGACAAGGGCCACTCATCCTAACTTCTACGAGATGTCATGGAGGTAATTTGAATGCTTATTTGGTCGGCACAATGACTCGCGATTGCCAGCCGATTGTCAAGTCAGAGTGTTCTCCTTCCCAGACGAGTCTCGTACCAACTCGCGAGCCTCGGAGAGATCGAAGGTTTAATTGGGCTAGGCGGAAAACTCAAACCACGAACCTAGTATCGGGTGCACGCGAAAGCCGGCGCTTTCTCCGACTGCTCTACCCCGGGCCTATTTCATAAGATGAATAAGATCATAAAATAATAGGTTCTGAAATAGGTCTCTCTCGTTTTTTAAACATTTTATTCTGAATTTTACTGAAAGTATTTTACATTATACCAAACGAAAGGAAAGGAACTGCTCTATCACAAGATCTGCTTCGCTTCTTCCCATTTGGATTTTATCAATTTTTAGGTTGTTGAACGGAAAGTTAAAACCGACAGCTTCATCTCTCTTTTTACGTTTGAGTTTTGAATCCTTCACTTTGAAACGATATCTATTTTATTTGAAAGGTATTTAAATATCATTAGATGTGCAGAAATTATAGCTGCAGCGAGTAAGAGAGTTACAGGAGGCCAAAGCTACCCACTGTTGTTTTGTTACATTTTTTTAAAATAAATATTCTTTGAAAATTTCAACTTCGTTACTAATTCTGCAGCACCCTGCAATGAAAATAGACAGAAATTCTTGGTTAACATTTTGAGGTTTACTTAGCAGCCAAGTTTCGCAGCTAAGAATTCCGTACAGCGAAATCGGTGTGCTGCTACCAGACAAGAAGGCAGAACGCCGACCTGTGTTTACGGCTAGACACTATAGTTGTGCTCTCCCAAAAATTTCGAATAACCGAATATATTCGAATAGCGACGATTTTCGTGCATTCGGATTCGAATAACATTCAAAAATCGCGTTTTTTCGAAAGTTCGAATACGAATATTCGAATTCGAATATAATTATTCGAATTCGAATGCTCGAATATTCATTCGGGCACAACTATACTTCATCCCACTGTAGAGGCAAGGCGTAGACCGCGAAACTGCCATGCCTTCCTGACATCGTGTGGAGCCCGAAGGCGTATCCCAGAGGCTTTGATCGTTTTCGGCTGTGGAAATAATTCCATCTATGAAGGGCCGCCATTTCCCAATAGGCCCCTTCCATCTTGCATCAGAAATTCTTCGCGAAGAGTTCGAAATTTGAGTTTTCTTCACCACAGTTTAACGAATATTATTGAATGTGACTCGAATGAAGCGCTCCCTACATACTCCATTGCAGTCGAACATGTCAGACTCTGCAGACGTTGTTTTCTCAACGCCATACGAGCACTGGTGTTTGAATAGCTTTGAAACCCGAATACAGTGCTCTGGTAACCAGAAAAAAAAGCTTTGCTCTGGAGACTTTGTTGGCTCCTACTCGAGCAAATCGACTATCAACAACGATCAACAACGACGACAGATGCAACTGATGGTTGTTCGCCGTTCACATTTACGATAGACGTCGCGACGACCACTTTCAGTATAAGGACGACGAAGCTGAACGCGCGTCAACTGCTTGATTGTAGCGATGGGCAGAGTCATTTCAATTATTTCCAGTTTTTCATTCTACAGTATTCTTCACCATTCCGCACTGAACAAGAAATGCTGCTTTGAGTCCCCATTTTACCATGTAATTATTAGAATAAGAAGACATAAGGTGATGTAAATTAGTACGGTTATGCATTATGTGCTTCGCTTCTACACAAAATGATTTTTACGGGAGTATCAAGTGGAGGGCGCGTGGAGCGCAGTCGGAGGAGGCGCCGGCTGTCACCTGCACCCGATACCAGGTTCCTGGTTCGGATTTCCGTCCCTAGGCCAACCAAGCCTTCCATCCCTTCCGGGTCGGTGAATTGGTATCAGACTTGTCTGGGAAGGATAAAGCGCTGACTTGTTCATCGTCTGGCCACCGCAAGTCATTGCATGGCCAAATGCGCATTTAAGTCGCCTCCAAGACATCCCGTAGAAGTAGAATGCGTGGCGCATCCCAAAAGGAATTGAGTAACGCCGTCCTTCCACCTTTTTATCAGGTGGACCTTTCCAGACGAGCACCGCTTAGTTTAATTGACGCCTTTACTGGACCAATAGTTGAAGGAAAAAGCTGGTTTTTGGCGATTATAAGCCTAGTCAAGCGTCAGTAAAATTCGTCCAGCAGATGTTACTCAGACAACCTCGCTGTTTCCGTATACCAAAGCTAACCAAACAGCAGTCAATCAGTAGCTCTAAGCTGATGTGAGACGGAAATATAACACATGATTGCGATAGTCCACTCGGTGGACTACTCAATGGAGCTCAGCGACTACATATTTCAGTGGAAAGCATCCCTTCTGATAATTCCTAGAACACTGGAGCAAAAAGATAAACATCTACACAGTTAAACATTTATTGTGCCAATTGCAGTAGATAGCATAGATGGGTGACGAAGTTAGGTATAGTTCTTGGCTTGGTGTAGTTCTTGGCTTGATGGCGAAGTTAGGCATAGTTCTTGCCCCACAACATTATTCTGCCTAAGTCACCTTTTCTTCAGAACTGATAGGCCATCCACTACGGAGTTAAGAAAGGAACGCTGATAAAAACACAAGATAGGAAAGCGATGAAAAACCATTGACCAAGGTGAATGCCAGAATATCGCTTCACATGCGAGCAACAGGTTGCTCCACGACAAAATCCACGTCTCCATATGGAACCGGACGTCGAAGATGGAAGGAAGATGGAGTCAAAGGATGAACAGCAGTTTAGAACAGGAGACACGGCAACGTGCAGTCTCCCGATTGATTTCCTGTCGGTCGGCGGTCGAAGGTTCGCCGACCCAGTAATCTCGCCAGGTAAGGTGCGTGGTCGGTCAGGATTCTGCGCAGTTTTCGAAGACGAGCCGCGAACTGCCACGGCTTCCGATGCAGTACAGGTTGGGAGTGGATCCATCCAGCCAATATGCGTATCAAAAATCATCGGAATTGCACCATAAGACCATCAAAGAAACACAACCGTGGGCTCTCTGCATGTTTTTCTTGTTTCACTAAGGGTTCAATATATACTACACAAAATGTTGAGTTGTTAAAGGTTTTAGTATTTTCTTCATAATCACTATTTTGTCTATGTCGTGACCGTGTTGACTATCTCCCTCTCATGCGCACAACTCAGTGCAAACATAAAATAAAACAAAAGAAAAAGAAAATGAAAAAATAATAAGGAAAGTGTAATCAATCCACCATCGAAAAGCGCCATATATTATGTCTCTACGGGATATCGTTGAAGCATTCTAATCGCATCTGAATCTGCAAAAAGTAATTGGACTCGTTATTCAATCCTTTTTGGACTGCGCCACGCATTCTTCTCCTACGCGATATCGTGGGGCATGTTAATGCTGGACTATGCGATGACTTGCGCTGGTCATATCCTAACATGCAACCCAAAAGCCTAAAGTCAGACAAGGACAGACATCTTCGAATATCTATTATAGGAGCCGATAGGAGTCCTTCTAATTATTTCACTTACTCTTCTGATTTCTATCCACATTTAGGTACGTTAGGAGGTTACCCGAGCTCTTTTGTATGTACTTACGGATAATCCTGTACAGTGGCACTGCAATCCATCAGCTTTCCTACCCAACGAAAAAAGAACTCGTGCCTTCACATTAGATGCGTAAACGATGTTATGCATTGTTGTGTAGGATTTCACTAAGAACATTCTTGTTGTTCGAAGTACCAATTTTGAACATCAAAGTGCCGCATCTTTCCAGCAGTATGCACAAGTGCATTCCAAGGGGACTCTGCAAAACGGATTCTGGTTAAAAATTGGTGTTTAGACAGCTTCGTCATCCAAATGTGGTGCTCTTGAAAAAGGATCATCCTGAGAGTAACAGAATAAAAGGAGACTACAGAATGCACTGCACCGCTACATCGTGAGATAGCTGGTCCTTCCATTGCCACAGTGGATTCTAGCCTTACGCAGTAAGATAGTCTCAATACAGTAGCAGCCCCTTATTTCCTAACAACGAAGCAAGAAGACTGCATTCTCAATCACTTCGATACCCAAATCACACATGTTCTAATAGCGAGCTTGTTCTTTCAGGAACAATGTTGTCTCCAGAAACGTGTAGCATAGACTAGAAGTTGTCAGATGTGGTTACGTTTCAGATGGTGATGCGTTTTCTTCTTCTGCTTGTGTCTTCACTAGCTGTAGTACATAGAGCGGCAGGCAAGTGAAGTCTAGTGATACATCCGACAACGGTTTAGCAAAACAGGTCTAATTTTCGAAAATGCGACATCCATATAGAAAAATCTCGTAGTCTCCTTTTGCCGTCTCCTCCTCACCCTTATTGGTTAAATTGCAACCTAAAATGCTGCTCAAATTCTTTGAAAGAAAGACGCTTTGCGACGATTTGAAACGATGCAAAGCATTGTCATATTTTGCTTTAGGTTTGTTTGCAGGAATTCTAGCTAGCACCACACGATTCGCCTTCTCAAGTAGCATGTGATAGCGTCTAGAAGCGCTCAATTTGAACCCTCATCACCTAGTTCTGAAGCATTTTGTTCTGGAAAGCGGTAAGTAATTTACGACCTCTCCTAAACCGTCAGCGGTGATCGTTTCGGACATTCTGTCAATAAGATTCGACGTAACCCGGGATTCTCTACTTCGCTCACCAGATCCGAAATCCGCGGAATCCGTATGCGGAGGTCATTCTCGAGACATTTAACAGTGCCTAACATTCTTAATTTTGAATCCATCTCACTAATAATCCAAGGTCAGGGAATGATCCATTTCAGGGGCTACGATTCATCAACGACTTACAGCAATTTAACAGAGACAATTACAGGCGAAATCCCTGATAGTGCCGCTTGTCAAGCGATATGGTGAGCGTTATCTGAGTTTTTCGCTGTGAATTCTCTGGTAAAGTTATGTAAGTCGTTGATGATCCGACTCCAGGTCGCCATTAAATCATCCAGAGTTCCCTCTCATGGAGAAGTGTAGTGTTTTCGAATTAACTGAGAAGAGCTCTTTTCAAACAAAACAAAACAAATTGTAAGAGACCAAACCTATTATTTACCCTTAAGTCCGCCAATTTCGTTCACGGCAACCGATTTTCTTCATTTTGACTGAATTGCAGCACGTTTCTATATAATAGCAGAAAAAGAGCTCCTACTTTTCAATAGGGTAGAAAATAAAATTCAACATTTAGAATATCAGGCACTGTTTTTCTTCCGGGTTATCTAATCACGACCTGAAGTGGAACATTCCCTGACCTTAGATTATTTGTGGGATGGCTTCAAAGTTAAGAATATTAGGCACTGTTAGATGTCTCAGAAATGAGCTCCGCATGCTGACTTCAGATGTCGAGAAAAATATCGAATTCCAGATTTCGTTGAATCTCGTTGATGGAATGTTCGAAATGGACGCCGCTGGCGTTTTTGGAGAGGTCTTAAATCACTTAACGGCTTTCCAGAACAAAACGCCTTATAACTAGGTGACGAATCTTCAAAGTGAACGTTTTCAGAAGCTGTCATATGCTCCCTGAAAAAGGCAATCGTTTGGTGCTAGCCAGTATTCCTATAAACAAACCTGAAGCAAGTTATAGTAACGCGACGCTTTGCGACCTTTCTAATCTTCACAAAGCGTCTTGCTTTCAAAGAACTTGAGCGTTATTGTGCATAAAGGATAAAGGATCAAGAACGGCGTTACTCAATCCTCTTTGGGATGCGCCACGCATTCTACTTCTACGGGATGTCGTGGAGGCGAGTTGAATGCGAATTTGGACATACAATGACTTGCGGTAGCCAGCCGATGAACAAGTCTGCGCTTTATCCTTCCCAGACAAGTCTGGTACCAATTCACAGACCCTGGAGGGATGGAAGGCTTGATTGGCCTGGGTGGGAAATCCGAACCAGGAACATGATATCGGGTGCAGGCGACAGCCGGCGCCTCCTCCGACTGCGCTTCACGCTCCTCTCTTTACGGTGCGGGAAAATAGCGGAAAATACCCAGACGTCTTCTATCTGCCTGGAAACTTAAGCCCTGGGGCAATCGCGGTCGCTGAACACGAATCCGAGGTTCGTTTTTGAAAACATTCTCTTCTTCTCAACTGTTTATTGCACACATATAGACCATTAATCATCAGACACGTTCCATGCTGGTTCTAATGGATATACCTAATTATTTGTCTTATTTTCAAACCCTCCCTAATCCGGAAACCCTTTAATATTTCACCTTCACAAACCTTATTATAATTCGTTCTTTCAAAATTACCCATCTCTAGTTATATCTTGCTTTGTTAGGAGAGTGGGATGTCTGCTGTAAAAGAAAACCTGCACATTGGCCAGTCGGTTGTGAATGATTCTTATTTTCTGTTTCATACTAGTTGATTCGACGGCTTATTGTCCAATTTTGATTTGTTCTCCATTTTCTATTTCCTATTGTAGTTGTCTTGGGGCGCGTGGAGCGCAGTCGGAGGAGGCGCCGACTTTCGCCTGCACCCGATTCCAAGTTCCTGGTTCGGATTTCCCGCCCAGGTCAATCAAGCCTTCCATCCCTCCGGGGTCGATGAATTGGTACCAGACTTGTCTGAGATGGATAAAGCGCTGACTTGTCCATCGGCTGGTCACCGCAAGTCATTGTATGTCCAAATTCGCATTCAGCTCGCCTCCACGACATCCCGTAGAAGTAGAATGCGTGGCGCATCTCAAAAGAGATTGAATAACGCCGTCCTTTATCATTTTTATTGTAATTGTCTTCAAATCTGGTTTTTGAATGTTCTCATATAGTTTAAGTTTAGTTTGGCACGTCATTAGCGACCTAGTAAATAAACAAACAAATAAATAAATATAGGTTTGCGCATTAGATTTCGTTTAAGTACCATCGAAAACTAACAAATGTTTTGTTTCAAAATGTGAACGCAGAGTTTTATACCGTGATTTCAGTTCTCCTCCAGAAAAACTTTGATCATCGAAGACAAGGATGAATGCAATGGCCCATTAAGAGACCGAAAAGTTGTATAGGAATAAACTGAAGTCGCCTAAGGTGCTAAGATGTCGTGCAGCTGTTACTTCTTCAACCTATCACAATATGTGCAATAATAATTCGAATTTTTGTGCCATTTTATGCAACTATTGTTGCAAAGCTCATAGTGCCACAATCATAGAAGATTAATAAAGAATTAACTAAAAAATAGTCCCCAAACACAGTGTTTTCAGGTGGCTAAGAAGGCATAGCTCGTTCAAACCATTTCACTAAGTATTCAGGTAAATGCTTTGCGGTGAGCGTGCCGGATGGTGGTTCCCTCTCTTATAGCCAGAATCTTAAAGGCGGAAAGTACCCTTCCGGCACTACTGTGACACTCTCTTGCAGTAATAGGCGCCTTGTTGGGTAAGATTCAACATTTCTCGCAGTTTTCCTGAGGTTTCACCAGTCTTTATTTTGGCCGTTTAGGACACGTAGCGTGATGTGTGTAACTGAGTGGCTGGGTGATCTCGGCCACTGTGCAGGTAAGTGAATCAGTTCGTTAAGGGACAAATGTAGGAGCTTTGGTAAATGGGAAACCAGAAGGAGCAGTGCGTGCTCTGGATGAACATTCCAGAATGCCACTCCACTCCAAATACCCTGGCCTACCGTCAGCATCTACTCCACTAGCATAGGCAATCATAGTGATCCACAGAAAATTTGTCCTGAAATGATGGCTTGCACTATCAATTTTCTGAATACAACCGACATTCCTCTTGAAACTCCAGAAGAGTACCTATTTTTCAAACACTCTGCCATGTTCACATAAAGCCGATGGGCACAAGTCAGTAGTAGTTGCTCATCGAAATCACTGCTATTTTTAGCAAATTGCGCAGCTCTTAAAGGACAATCCAACCGCGAATCCTTTACGTATAACAGCACCGCTGTCGACGGAAAGTATCCAGACGGCACAAGTGTAACGCTTTCATGCACCAGCGGTTCAGTAGTTGGGTGAGCCCGAAGAGATTTTTAACGTCAAACTGGAGCTGCTCGAAGGGGACACTGTATCAGATGTTTTCAGGGAATCGAAGAGCAGGTGTGACGACGGCAAGTGGGCACCCAGTGCTGGTCAGTGCAAAGGTGAGTGAGGCAAATAATGAGGTTATTGGCGTAAGTTACCAAGGAGCGAAATTTTTAGAAAGAACAGCACTGTAAGGTACCTTTCGAGTAAGTTCTCCAAGACGTTACGCACTTCAAGACGTCATTCCATCCTCAAGAAATATCCACTCAAGGCTTGAACTTTCATTTAGCAATGCAGGACTTTTCTGACGACGCTGCTCAGCTCCAGATGTATTTTCTGCCATCTCAATTCCTTAGACACCGATCCGGATAACTCAACCCCTTCATTTTCTTCAAACTCCTGAATGTCGATCACACAAGCAGTGGTTGACATACTTGAAAGCCGATATTCGAAGATGATTCAAATAAGAGCGATTTTTACCAAGCCGAATTTTCTACGATTCGGATAACTGATTCATCCGAACTGGATATCCGATATATGACTATGATCGAAGAAGAACCAGTTTACTGAATTTCTGAATTGTCCGAAAATTCGATCTGGTGAAAATCACCGTTATCTGAATCTTCTTAGATAAGGACTCTTAAATATTCTCCCATCGGTGTGATCCGCTTGCACGGTGTTTGAGAGGAATTGTGGATCCAAGTGATCCGAATAGGGATCCACTGCATAGCTCCTACTATGTTTAATAAAACCGCAGGATTCTTGACCCCTACGACTTAGTTAAAGAAATTTAAAGAACACCATCTGGCAGTCAAAAGATGAAAGGATAAGGCTCGGCGTTAATCCACCCTCCACTTGGAAGCCATTTGGACATGCATTTTCGCTAGATGCATACGGACTTCAACAATTGAAAAACTATAAACACAGTACGGTAATCTAGAAACCTTAACGCAGTGACAACGAAACTTTTTTAAGACTTGATATCTACCCCACTAGAATAGATAATCGCAATGATCACAAAAAATTAGCCCTAAAATGATGGCATACATAGCACATTTTCCAGTCCGAACACCCACGTTCCTCGTACTAGGGTGATGCGAAAATAATGACCGCTTTAAAGTAAATACTTTGAAATATTATAACCCGCTTTAAAAGAATTTTCTAATCAAAATAATCACCACCTTTCCGGCAACGAGAAACTATTAGTTTCAAAATTCCAGCAGCATAAAAATCTGGAATTCTGGCGGCGGCGATATCGTCGAATGTTTTTCTGAGTCGTCTTAGTTTCGAAAGCATTTCTTGAGCAGGAAAATGTAGAGAAGTTGGAAAAAGTGATAGCCTGCAGGAGTAAGGCCTGCGAGTATGGGGGATGATTGAGTGTTCCACATCTCAACTGAATCAGCTTTTTATTGTCATCCATGAAACCCTTGGTCAGGCCGTCGTCGTAAAGTAGGATTACATCTTTTTTATTGATTAATCCTCTGTATAACACTTGTAGCCCCGTCGATCATCGACTTGCTCGAGCGAGCGCCAGCAGCGTCTCCATTCGTCCCTGTCACGTGCCAGAGTGGTCCAATGGATCCTCCTCGCTCGAGGGACACGAAGAGCTCATATCGGTCGTTCAGGGCTTTAACGAAGAAGTCCGACCAACGCGTTGGTGGGCGTCCTGAGGTTCTCTCGACATCCCGCGGAATCCAGTCGGTAACGGCTCTCGTCCAGCGGGTGTCTGCGAATCGCATTACGTGGCCGGCCCACCTAATTTTCGACAACTTGGCCCACGCGACAGCGTCTCTGATCTTCGAACGTCGGCGAAGCTCGGAACTCCGGAGGCCTTCTCTCACTTGCGTGAGTCGTCTCACTCCGAGCATCGTCCTCTCGATTTCACGCTGCGTGACGTGAGCTGTGGTGGATCAAACTGGCTACTGACCACCGAACGGTCACCATGACCTTTCTTTGGTACCACGCAAGCTTTGGCAGATATTTCGGAGCAGCTACGTGGTGGTTTAGCCGTTGCCCTGAACGCCGTCTACTGTCGTAGAGAATCCATTCTTCGCCACACGACACAATGCATTCCAGAAAAGAATCGATTTTGTTCCGAAACAGGAGACACTCCAAGCGATCAGTTTGCTGAAGTTCGGTCAGCTCGCGCGGCATCCACTTGTCGATTCCTTACCTTTCCAATTTTCTTCAAATGTCGTTCTACGGTAACGTGGGCGACGTTTAGCTCCCTAGCAATTTCTTTTGTGAATATCCGTGGGTTGGCATCTACCGCTGGCTCCAACGCATCCTTATCAACCTCCAACAGTCCTTCCCGGTCTTCGAGACTGATGTCTCCAGCTCGTAATTCCTTGAAGCATTTACGCGTGGTATGTTCAGACGGTGGAGTCTTCATTTCGTACGCTGATGACACTTCAAGTTGCTTCCGCAGCAATATTCTTAAGTTTGAACTCGTGGAGCAAAACTAACCGATTTTTCCGTTTTCACCTCGTCTTCTCAAACGGTCCGGAATCACCAAAGAAGCTGAGGAGAGAAGGGGATATAATTTCATATGATGACGTAGGAAATTTGGTATATGTCGCGTAGGTGAGCAGCATTGGTAGATGCGAACGTCTAAACCGATCAGACCCCATGGAATGGGCATGCCATTCAGAGAGGGCATAAACAGTTGGTACCCTAATGGGCTGGCATGTGTTGGCCTGTGCTCTGTTTGGTTACAATTGGCTGGAGCGCTCCCACCTAGCAATGCTGCTCACCTACGCTACATGTACCGAAAATTTCCTTTGTAATGATGTGCATGGGGCGCGTGTAATGCAGTCAAAGGAGGCGCCGACTGTCGCGTGCAGCCGATACCAGATTCCTGGTTCGGATTTCCGGCCCTAGGCCAACCAAGCCTTCCATCCCTTCCGGGTCGGTGAATTGGTATCAGACTTGTCTGGGAAGGATAAAGCGCTGACTTGTTCATCGTCTGGCCACCGCAAGTCATTGCATGGCCAAATGCGCATTTAAGTCGCCTCCAAGACATCCCGTAGAAGTAGAATGCGTGGCGCATCCCAAAAGGAATTGAGTAACGCCGTCGTTTATCCTTTTTCCTTTATATATTCGATTCGTCTAAGATTTTGTTTAGTTGTCTCTGCTGAAACATAGCGAATACGGAAACGATCGTTATTTTTGCATTACCCTATTAGAAACCTCTAAGATTTCCAATTTTCGAGCATTCCTCCATCCTTACGGAAAGGTGAGAGGCAGAGTGAGCAGTGAGTGTTTATCTGGATTGCATCATGTTTCAGCCGGATGTGATCCTCTTAAAAAGCGGTCTGACCTTGATTCCTTCTCTTATGCCGGCAACTCTGCCGATGGAAAGCATCCACATGGCACGAGTGTAACGCTTTCTTGTACTAACGGAACACTTATCGGGTGAGCTCGAACAAATTTTCATTGCCAAACTTCAGCTGCTTCAAGGCGATACTACATGCAAATAGTAGATGTTTCCAGGACATCGGAGAGCCATTGCAATGACGGCAAATGGGAATCAACTCTTGGTCAGTGCAAATGTGAGTGAGGCAAAGTATTGTATTTACTTTATTTATTTTTATTTGACGAGACGTGAGCCGAAGCCACACGTAAAACCATAGTTTTAGAATAAAATGCCAATGAAAAACAATAAACCACAACTGAAGGCACTGATTGTGCACGTATAAGTAGTTTTTTGAAGGGGGCCCCTCATATAGGCCTAAGACTTACTGATTCACACACAAAATGTGGTTGAACTCCCTTGAACTTCTGTAGGTGAAGAAGCTTGATCGGGCTCGTGATTTCACCATCAAAACACGAGGTCTGGCCTCTGCTCTTTTATTCCCCGTCAGTCTACAGCCAAAAAGGTTGAGTGGGTTTATAGAAACCCCACCTGTGAGTTGAGTATTTTAACCATCAGGAGCAGGTCAAATATTTTCCTTCTAATAAAAATGCGTGGCAAACCTAATATTTCAGCTCTATCAGCACGATTGGGCATCTGATCACAGTTATTCCCGAAGCATCTCAACATCAACTCATGAGTGAAACTATCCTGAAACTTCTTAAAAAAACTATTATTTTCTCCTCGAAGGATTTAGAACTGTTGTTCTACACTCTACCATGGGTCTCACATAGGGTGGCGACCCTGTGCGGCGTTTTTCGGTCATAACTTTGGAAACAAGAAAAATAGAGGTTTTTAGAATCCACTGGAAATTCTCTACAACACGCAATTAAATGTTACCTTGGCTACGCAACATTTACGTAGGAATTTGAGTGAAAGAAAAATGGTCAGGAGGTAATGGATGGCAAACACCTCTTCAAAATCACATACTTTACCAAAGATCATCAAATCACATTTATTATAAAAAAAACTGATCAACACTTGGCTGGGTAGCCCTTGTTCTTTATTGCAGCCAGATATCAGTTCCGCATTGAGTCGACCAACTTCGTGCACAGCTCCACTGGTGTAGCACTACTCGCTTCCCTGATGACTGTTTCCAATTCATCGAGATTCCTGGTCTTAAGCGCTTGCCCTGTTTTTAACTTGTTTCAAAGGCGTTCAATAGGGCTTTAATCGGAAGGTTGCGCAGGCCACTTAAAAACCTTGAATCTTTTCGCCGCAAGCCGCTGCTTTCCCTTTCTGCTGGTATGCTTAGAATCGTTGTCGTGCTGGAAAATGAAGCCTCTTCCATTTTCTTACGAACGTACGAGTACACAACATTTTCCAGAAAGTCCGCAGTCACACAGATGTTGCTACATAGTTCCAAGGACTCGATGGATTGGCCCTTGCTCGCGTCTGCTCATTGCCGTCCATACCATAACCAAACTCCTGATCCTTTAACAGTGCATTGTGTGCAGCTGGGATCGAATTCCTCTCGCCGAGCATTGCATATTCCGTCAGATGCGAGCCTGTTAAACTTATTTTCGTCTGAAAATAGCACTTTTTCACAAACTTCGGTCTCCTACTCCAGGTGTTCTCTTTCGAATCTGACGCGTGCTACCCAATTCCACGACGAGACCAACGGCTTTCGTCGAGCCACACGCCCTCTCAATCCAAATCCAATGGTCAGCTAAACGATTGCGAATACTTCGATTTGAAAGTAATATGGTTCCGCTTTCCGTCGCTTTTCTGTGGACATCAACAGCCGTTTTGAAACGATATTTCAATGCGAGGCGATGAATAACACGATCCTGCTGGAGCTTCGTCTTACACATTGGTTGCTTTCTCTTCTTCCCATATTCTTTTCCATTTGCCTGCACATCCTTGTAGACTTGAAAAACAGTAGACCTCGGCAACTTGAGCTTTCTTCCGCCGTAAGACCATTTGAAGTTTCGAAGAAGCACAACTTGAGCCCGCTGGGATGCGGTTAGCCACTTCTTCGAAGTACTTTGAAGGTTTATCTCGGACACAGATCACTTCTGCGACTTCGTGCCAAATTTCTCCCGGAGCTTTAGCAGTCCTCGACGTATAGCTACCTTCACTATGGACGCCTTTGGATGACGAACTAATGCCCCGGCTCCACGATCCTGACGTCTTGGCGACCGTCTAACCAGGCTTATGGACGACTTGGCCGCCGCGGGCGTAGATGACCGTGTTTCGAGAGGGGTCGACCAGCTGATCGACTTCGACTGCGACCGTCGATTCGGGTCCGGAATCGAAGTTCGGTACTTTCCCACACCACATCTGGGCAGTTTCGCAGCAATGTGCTCCACTTGTCATCTTCAGGAGAGCTGTTTGGAATTGAAGAGGACAGCAATCGATTAACACTATGTAATGCTGTTTTTCCCGCGCAAATTATCGATTTTAGGGTTGATCATATGATCTACTGTAATACATTTGGATTTTGAAGAGGTGCTTCTCATCCATTACCTTATAACCATTTTTCTTTCACACAAATTTCTCTGAAAACGTTGCCAAGGTAACGTTTAGTTGTATGCTGGCGAGAATTTTTTAGTGGATTCTTAAAACCTACTCCTTTTTCTCTGCACTCCTTGGAAGGTTTTCGGCGATTACCAGCAACCAGTGAAGGAAAATTTAAAGCCCCGTTTATACTTCGTCGCGGCGCGATGCGATGGCCACACAATGAGGCCAAATTGATCGATCGCGTCGCACAATCAATATGACCACTATACGTGGCATCGTGTCGCGCCGCGACGAAGTATAAACGGGGTCTAACCAGGATACTATCTCAACGGTAGGTCGGAACGGCGCAAGTGTTGTATATAGACAGAACCGCCTCTCTCTGGGTAGTAACAAACTGCAGGTATCTCGACCCCAATACAACTCTGTGCAGAGTTAGGGGCGACGGAAGCCGCGGGTTGGCGCGCTGTTGATTCACGTGCTCCACAGCTGACGGGCGCGCGCGGGATGAGGGCTCGTATCGCGGCTAAGCGTAGTGCGCAGGTGGCGTAGTAGGGAAGAGCTCGGGCTCGCAAACGCGGGGTGGGGGGTTTGGACCCCGCAGAGTGCGTTCGTTTTGCACTTTTGCAAAATCCATATTTATCATAGGTAATCCACCTAGGGGTATTATAGGGTGTTATAGAGCATGTTTACATATAACATATGCTTCAAACTACAGATTAGCTAAAATGTCCACTTCTGTGTGTCACTTATTTTAAGCCTATTTTGTGTGAAGCTATAGTTATGTAACGATAGATATTTTGTGGCACTAGTAAAAAGTTCCGACTCCACCGAGAAGACATCGGTCAAAAAAAATTTTTCGCTGAAACTCTGCCTAGGGGGGTTATTTGGGGTGCTGATCACGAATCTGACATCCGTTTTCCACGATTCGGCTGAATAATATAGATACAGGAAGGCACAGGATTACATTCTTAATGTTTCTGCCGATGACGGCAGGTAGAGGCCGAATCGTGAAAAACGAATGTCAGATTCGCGATCAGCACCCCAAATAACCCCCCTAGACGAAGTTTCAGCGAAATAGGTGACCCTGCCTGCACCACCCTTGTTAACGGTATGGGTGGCCTCCGACCGAATCGTGAAAAACGAATGTCAGATTCGCGATCAGCACCCCAAATAACCCCCCTAGACGAAGTTTCAGCGAAATAGGTGACCCTGCCTGCACCACCCTTGTTAACGGTATGGGTGGCCTCCGACCGAATCGTGAAAAACGGATGTAAGATTCGTGATCAACACCCCAAATAACCCCCCTAGACAAAGTTTCAGCGAAAAATTTTTTTTGACCGAAGTCTTGTCGGTGGAGTCGGAACTTTTTACTAGTGCCACAAAATATCTATCGTTACATAACTATAGCTTCACACAAAATAGGCTTAAAATAAGTGACACACAGAGGTGAACATTTTAGCTAATCTGTAGTTTCAAGCATATGTTATATGTAAACATGCTCTATAGCAGACTATAATACCCCTAGGTGGATTACCTATATCATAAACATGGATTTTGCAAAAGTGCAAAACGACCGCAGTCTGCGGTCCCCGACCCCGCGTTTACGATCTCGAGCTCTTCCCTACTACGCCACCTGTGCACTGCGCTTAGCCGCAATACGAGCCCTCATCCCGCGCGCGCCCGTCAGCTGTGGAGCACGTGAATCAACAGGACGCCAACCCGCGGCTTCCGTCGCCCCTAACTCTGCGCAGAGTTGTATTGGGGTCGAGATACCTGCAGTTTGTTACTACCCAGAGAGAGGCGGTTCTTCCCATATACAACACTTGCGCCGTTCCGACCTACCGTTGAGATAGTATCCTGGTAAGGCCTCGTTTATACTTCGTCGCGGCGCGATGCGATGGCCACACAATGAGGCGAAATTGATCGATCGCGTCGCACAATCAATATGACCACTATACGTGGCGTCGCGTCGCGCCGCGACGAAGTATAAACGGGGTCTAAAGCCCCTTTCATACTCGTGGCGGCGGCGGCGGCGGCGGCGGCGGCCCAATGGTTTAGCATAGGAAGGCGGCGGCGATGACGTGCCCGAGCGGCGGCCACGGCGGTGGAGGGGTTTTCATACTGGCAGCGGCGACGTCGCCGCGGCCACGCCCCGCCACGCCCCTGGCGGCGCCGCCGCCGGGGCCGCTGCCCGAGATGGCTGGGGCCATTTCGGGCGGCGGCCACGAGGGGCAGCGAGAGCGGCGGCACAGACGAGACCGCTGCGCGTACGCGCGCGCCAAACGCAATTAGCGCTGGCAGCGGCCGCCGCCACCCCTAGGCGGCGAGAACGGACACCGCCCCTCCACCTGCCGCTGAAGCGGCGGCCGCCGCCGCCGCCGCCCCTCGGACGAGTATGAAAGGGGCTTAAGAGAGAAAGGCAACAAAAATTCCCTCCCGCTTGAGTTCTCGAAGACGTTACGAACTCTGGAACGTTATAATTCTATCCACAGGAAAACCTCCGTTGACTCGAACTTTCCGTTGACTCGAACTTTCATTTAGAAATGTAGGGCTTTTCTGCAGAATATTCCACAACAAATCTCCAGGTGTATTATTTGCTTTGAGTTTGGTGTGCTGATTGCTTACCATCGCACATAGAAATGTCTTACGAACACCGAACAAAGGACAAAGAAAGAAAGATAAAGGGGTGTATTTTCTGTGAGGGTTTCTTCTACCATACGAGCAGGTTGATACTCTTTCACCTACTTATTTCCTTCCTAGAGCAGTTTCTTGGGAACGGACATAATTTCAGCGGAATGTTCGCAGGCATTTGCGAGGAATTTGGGCTACTCAGGAATGTATATCGATGGTGAACCCAAGGACGGCAATGCACCTCACCTATCCAACGTTGAATTCATCTGCGGAAAAGGTTGGGTAACAGTTATTCCTTAGCTTCTTTTCACGTGCTTATCATTTTCAAGTATTTGAAGAAGAAAAAATATATCCTCTTCATCTTAGAGCGTCACAACTACCACTGCTACGATGGCACCTTTCTTCCGAAGCACCCATTCAAGCCGTGTGGTAATGCTAGCATTTTTCTTTCCTTTTTATTAACCATGACGGGTCATTCGCCTGTTTCATGTGGAAATACTACGTTCTGATTGTACCGATTCCTTAGGAACCTGCTCAACAGCTGATGTGGCAGGACTGGGATATATTGGATTGCACACACACATGAACGTTCTGAATGGAAATCTCGTAGAAGGCTCGCTTGTGGCTCTGAAGTGCCGTGACGGTAAGACAAAGCACTATTGTAGTTTTACTATACAACTACGAAGGTCGAGGAGAGGTCGAAAAAGGTTTCGCCTAATTTTTGGTCGGGAGAGGGGATTACTTGGGGTGCCGATCACGAATCTGACATCCGATTTTGAAATTTCGCACGATTATGCTGAATTATAGTAGATGCCGATGTATGGGCGCGTGGAGCGCAGTCGGAGGAGGCGCCGGCTGTTGCCTGCACCCGATACTAGGTCTCTGGTTCGGATTTCCCACCCAGGCCAACCAAGCCTTCCATCCCTACGGGGTCAGTGAATTGGTACCAGACTTGTGTGGGAAGAATAAAGCACTGAATTGTTCATCGGCTGGCCACCGCAAGTCATTGTATGGTCAAATACACATTCAACTCGCCTCCACGACATCCCGTAGAAGTAGAATGCGTGGCGCATCCCAAAGGGGATTGAATAACGCCGTTCTTTATCCTTATCCTTATAGTAGATGTGGGTGAGTCAAGTTGTCGGGGTCGTGGACGCTACTAGAAAACAGTAACCTCCATCAACGTTTTTCTTTAGAAGCTGGCTTCATGCCATAACTACACCACTGCATTATGCAAAGGTGAAAACCTTCTTTAAAAATACAGTGCACCTCTAGAAACTCATTCTGAAGCGTTTATGCCTGCAACCACCGCAAACTACCATAATCAGGTAAAATTTCAAAAATATGTATCAGATTTGTGATGAGAAGCTCAAGCATCTCCTCCCCACCCCGAACCCTGATCAAGATTCAGACGAAATTGGTGATCCACACACTTACGGCAAACTACCGTAGTCGTCCAAAATTTCAAAAAATGGAGTCATGGTCATAGCCCGGCGACAGCTTTGCTCAACCACACTCACGGCAAACTACCATCAGCAAAATTTTCAAAAACGGACTCGTGGTTTTTTCAGAATTGCACTGGTTTTCATGCACTGACGGCAAGCTGCAGCCAGAGGACGTTTCGAAGTCTATTTGCGGTAATTTACTAATTTGTTTTTCCGACAACTTAATTTTGAATGTCAAAATCCTAGCGATTTGTAAGAGAGGAGAAGGATAAGGAGTAGTGTTGTATAAATAATAACGCTAGTCAGCCTCTTTGCGGGATGCGCCATGCATTCCTCTTCTACAGAATATCCTTGAGGCAATTTGGATACATACATATTGGGCGTGCACAACTACTAGCTATGGCCAGTCGATCAACGACTCAACACTTTCTACTTCTCAGAGTCAGATCTGGTATTAAATTGGGGAACGCGGAGGATGGAAATGCTTATCTGGCTTGGGCGGTTCCCGAACCAAGCATCGATTCGGAGCGGATATCACAGCCTGTACAATCTTCGACTACGCTACCATGTGGCAGGTAGACCAGCAGGAACGCAAGAAAACTAAAAAGACTTATCAATTTTCTGCGATCCCTACCGCTCGGGAAAGCCAGAGAAAAGCACCACTTAACAGAAGGGGTCTGATAGTACTGGACAAATAGACTTTCTTCTTTTTACTGGTAGAGAAGGCTTCCGGAGTTCCAAGCTTTGCCGACGTTCGAAGATCAGAGACGCTGTCGCATGGGCCAAGTCGTCGAAAATTAGGTGGGCCGGTCACGTAATGCGCTTCGCAGACACCCGCTGGACGAGAGCCGTTACCGACTGGATTACGCGGGATGTCAAGGGAACATCAGGACGCCCACCAACGCGTTGGTCGGACTTCTTCGTGAGAGCCCTGAACGACCGATATGATGCTCTTCGTGTCTCTCGAGTGAGGAGGATCCATTGGAGCACTCTGGCACGCGACAGGGACGAATGGAGACGCTGCTGGCACCCGCTCGAGCAAGTCGATGATCAACGGGACGACAGGTGATACAGATAATACTGCTATTGCTATTACAAAATCTTTACCATTTTTATGAACACTGCAATTGATGTTTTTGACCTAATGAAGCTTAGGCGGTAAAACGCTTCAAGCTCGTTTAAGACAGTGAGAAGGGCGAATTCGTCGAAAATGGGCAGCAAGAAGGGATTTTAGACCGCACTTCGTAGGGTAAGAATAGTTAAAATTATAAGGATATAGGAAACAGGTCAGCGTTGGTGAATCCCTTTTCAGGATTTGATTTGAAAGTATTTCGATTTGCAGGAATTTCTGCTTCTACGGGATAGAGGACCCCCGAAGCAACGTTAGCTAGACACGTTGCGTATGTACTTAAAGGTAGCTGGTTTCCATCCCGGCCAAGCGTTAAATCGGAAGTTGCTCACCAAACCAGAAGAGCGGACCCCGCCACCAAGCGGGGACAAACGCTATTGAAAATGATGATGATGATGAATGACTTGCGGTAACCATCCCATAAACAGGTCAGCGCTCTACCCAGCGCTTCCAGACAAAGTCTGCTACCAACTCACCGATCCCGGAGGGATGAAAGTCTCTGCTGACATGGGCGGGAAATTCGAACCAAGAACCTGATTCGGGGTGCAGACGACAGCCGACACCTCCTCCGACTGCGCTACCATCCGCCCTGCCCCCAGGATTTTAAAATTAATTGAACCACAAAGCGCTGAAGACAATGCTAGGGACTCAGATGAAGTGCCTCGATGTGGAGCATTGAGGGAGTCAACCGCTGGATAGACGATGGGTGGAACTATAAACCACTGTGCGAGCTCCGGGAACGGTTCCATTGCCTTTCTCTTCATTCATCTCATTCAGCTTGCACTCCGCCCAGCAGCAACACCACTTCGGACTACGATCGCTACGTCTTCAGCACACCTCTCAAGGAGGGGCTCTATGAAAGTGGAACCGAAGTAGCTCTCTTCTGCAAGAGCGGTCCAGTCGTTTGCGGGTAAGCCCTAAGGATCCTTCTCAGCAGGCCCTACTGCTATTTAGCGTTCCATTTTAAGATCAAGCAGTAGCACGTGCTTCGGAGGTGACTGGTACCCACCACTTGGACGTTGCCCAGGTGAGTGGAGCGGATGACCAGGTTTT
Organism: Heligmosomoides polygyrus polygyrus; assembly: GCA_947396885.1. Lineage (NCBI taxonomy): Eukaryota > Metazoa > Nematoda > Chromadorea > Rhabditida > Heligmosomidae > Heligmosomoides > Heligmosomoides polygyrus. The sequence goes on from OX377203.1 coordinate 103,597,053, forward strand.
GTGAAATTCTCACAACTCGCAGAATGTACATATTGTACAAGATTTTCAGCATCCTACCGACCACCAAACATCCGGTTGGGGCTTCGCCGCCATACCCCTAAAATACGACACCCTGACCGTATCTTTGGGCTGTCCCTGACCGTATCTTTGGGCTCTCAGAAAAAGATGTCAACGCTTTTTGTAAAAGACTTGCTGTACAGAACGGTGAAAGCGCGAGATCGCATCTGAATTCTATAACATGCAGATTTTGCGACACGTTTTCTGAATCCGAGCGAATGTTGCACAACTTCTGAAGCGCTCCTTCTGAATCCGAATGCAGGTTGGACTACGTCTGTGACAAGTGTTCTGAATCCGGACGAAAGTTGTCGACATTGGTGACACTAATTCTGAATCTGGACTAACGTTGCACGAGTTCTGCGGTACGTCTAATGAATGCCCACCCACGTTAGACGACGTTTGCTGCACATGTTCTGAATCAGAGTGAACATAGCATAATTTCTGGGAGACGGTCAGGAGGTACACCCGCCCCTTCTGAAGGGCGTGCCATCTTCCTCTGATGCCCCTTGCTCACCCACCCCAACCCCCTAGGCTTCATCGAGAGTCTAATGGCTGCCTTACGAGACCTATGACACGCAAAACAAAAGTTTTCGGTCCGCAGAACAGCGGTGTACCTCCTAACGCCACGCACCCAAGCAGGGGGCGGGTGTACCTCCTGTCGCGCTATCATAATTTTTGTAGCACTTATTGAGCCAGGACGCACGTTGAGAGATGTCTGTGACACGCCTTCTGAGTCAGAAGGCAAGTTGTACGGCCACTTTCCAATTCTATTGTTGGTGCTACAGACAGAGGCAAACGCTCCACCCCTAACAGACAGACAGCCCGTCTTGGACAGACGTCTTACGAGGGAAGGGTTTGAAGCGTATGTCTGAATGGGGAGAGTGAGTCTCCACCTGTCTGTTAGTATAAAAATGTTTTTCTTTTTTGCCAAGTCGTTAAACCGAAGAATAGGGGGTCCTCGAAGTTACAATGGAATGGACGCCTCACAAGTTCGGGGATCTTGTAAGCCCCGCGATGCCTCTGCGGGCAAGCGGCTCGGAGCGCAGTGGGTAGTGACGTTGCTTCATGCGACAGATATCAGGGTTCGATTCTGCGCTGGTGCATTTTTGCATTTTAACTGATTGGTTGAGATTTGAAGGATTCTGACGGTTATACCATTTTTATAGGTTTTTCGCCTAATTTTCCAGCTGCGCGCCGTGGTATATAACACGATGTGGTGTAAATGTTCAACACCCACGCTGTCCGTGCTGTGACCAGTACTATTGTTTCATGCACTATGCACTTTGTGCCTGTGTTCACTGGTGTTGGGCGTTTATACATCATTATATTGAACAGGGCGCATGGAGCGCAGTCGGAAGAAGCGCCGGCTGTTACCTGCATCCGATGCCAGGTTCCTGGTTCGGATTTCCCGCCCAGGCCAACCAAGCCTTCCACCCCTCCGAGGTTGGTGAATTGGTACCAGACTTGTCTGGGAAGGATAAAGCGCTGACTTGTTCATCGGCTGGCCACCGCAAGTCATTGTGTGGCCAAATACGCATCAACTCGTCTTCACGACATTCCGTAGAAGTAGAACGCGTGGCGCATCCCAAAAAGGATTCAATAACACCGTTCTTTATCTTTTATCCTTTATATTGAATAGCTTTCTCCTTGCCTTTTGGCTAAATACCGGTCAGTAAAAAACAAGTCGCAGAAGAGAGTTACTCTCCACGGCATACAGCTGGAAAATGGGCAAAAAAACCTCTGAAAATGGTATAGCTGACTGGTCCCTTCAAATCCCAACAATCAGTTGAAACGCAAAAAAGCATCAGCGCAGAAGAATCGAACCCCGATCTCCCTTATATGAAACAACTTCACTACCAGCTGCGCCCGTGCAGTTGCCGGCAGTGGCATTGCTTTCGTACAAGAGGCCACAGAACTCGTGAGGCGTCGATTCCATTGTGGGTCAAGGTCCTATACTCCTTGGGTTTAACAACTTGGCAAAAATAAACACATTTTTATACCAATTGAGGCGTGGGGACTCTTCCTGTATGACTCGCTCTCCCCGTTCAGACATACGCTTCAGACCCTTCCCTTGTTAGTTGCTCAATATATAGTGGAATGTGTAAGCCACAATTCCTTCTAACTTCCTGAATTTAGAATTTCCAGTTCTGTTTAAGTTATTTTTCCTGCAAAATTTCTCCACGGTCTCGGAAATCGTACATCTCTTGTGGAGAAATGGAAAACGAAATTCAAAACCGTATGCAGTGAAAGGACTCATCATCGTGATTTCCACTACGAACATGCTGCCATCGCAGCGCATGAACTCCAGATCGTCGGATCTCAAACACTTGGCGTATGGAGGAGAGGGATGGCAACTGAATATGGGGGATTCATGGAACGGTAAGAGAAAAAGGGGTTAAAAAGGGAGTACACATTCATCATGCGCTTGGAAGACAACGGCAGACGGGAACCTATCGGCACCCTTAAACGTGTGCAAGGGGGAAGGGAGGGGCAAAGCGTCCTCCAAGCTGTTTGAATCACAGTGGTGATACGCTCACTCATTAGACGAATTAAGCAAATTTAAAGGACAAGGGGTAGAAGAGGGCGTTAATCTATTCATTTTTGACGCCACGCATTCTACTACGGCATGCAACAGATGCAGTGTGATCGGTATTTGGCCAGATAAATGGCTTGCGGTGGACATTCGATGGAAAAGTCAGTCAGTCTTATCTTTCCAAGTCTGGGGATATCAGATCACCGACCCCGGAGGGGTAGAAGGATTAGATGGCCCAGGCAGGAAGCCCGAACCATGAAATTATTCCTGGTGCATGCACGCCTCCTTTGACTCCGATATTAAATAAAAGGATAAAGGACGGCGTTACTCAATCTTTTTTGGGATGCGCCACGCATTCTACTTCTACGGGATATCGTTGAGGCGATTTGAATGCGTATTTGGCCATACAACGACTTGCGGTGGCCAGCCGATGTACAAGTCAGTGCTTTATCCTTACCAGACAAGTCTGGTACCAATTCACCGACCCCGGAGGATGGAAGACTTGGCTGGCCTGGGCGGAAAATCCGAACCAGGAACCTGATATCGGGTGCACGCGACAGTCGGCGTCTCCTCTGACTGCGTTACACGCGCCCATATTATACACTATATTAAATACTGTCCGGAAATGATGCTTATATCTGCACTGCTGCACAGTGTTTACAGAAATGTGCAGCAAAGATGATTTGACGAAAAAGGACTGTGAGAACGCCAAACTTTCTGAACCCGAACCTGAAGAAGCGGACCTGCAATATCACGGAGGCAAAGCATCCGTCACTTGCACAGTCAACTCCACATCGAGTAAGGAGGCTATACACCTGCATCTAGGATTTTCCATTTTCAAGGTGATGTCTACTTTTGATAGATTGCCAGTTTTTGTTTGCAGCTCCCGTTGATATGATGTGTATTGATGGTGACTGGCGGAAGCGAAGCTCCGGTCAAACTAAGCGGGACTGAACAAAGGCTCCTGAATAAATGCTCTTCTCATTCGTTTCTCTTGTGCACTTTGATAAAGGATAAGAGGATAAAGAGCGGCGTTACACTATGCCTTTCGGGATGCGCCACGCACTCTGCTTTTAGGGGATGTCATGTAGTCTATTTTAATGGATATTTAGTCTGAACAGTAACTTGCGGTGGCCAGCCGATATACCAATCTGAGTTTTATACCGTTACAACGATGTTTTGTTGCGATCTAGCATCATGCGGTACGAGAGCCCAATAGGATGTTCGCTCGATCAAACCGCGCTGGTGGTTTAATAGAGCAGAACATTCCGGCCCTGTCAGCAGGAAGTGCGGGTTCAAGTCCCGCCAGGGGCTAGATTTTCATCACAACAGAACATCGTTGCAACAGCGAGCGTACAAACTCGAAACCAGCGATACGAGGCTTAAAGAAGCTGAATTGAGTGTTTTATCCTTCCCAGACAAATCGTGCATCCGGCTGGGCCACCTTGCGCCCAATGTTAGGCATCTTTTTAGTAGAAGCATGACAAACTCAAAAGGCAGACAAGGAAACACAGACAACTATATTGTTAGGTGGGGGAATACCTAAGACCCAAAAATTCAGTTCTTAGATTCACTACGGATACCCAGACTATTGTTTTGGGTTGGCCGGAAAGTTCTTCCCATTTTGACTGGTTCTTCAAATGATCTTATCTTTCCTCATATTTACCTATTTCAGTAGAATTAACCACCCTTCGAATCACCAGACTTTTTCCAACGCAGCATTTATTGAGAAGTTCCATCAGCGAATAAACTGGGTGAACGAGATGTGACAAGTTCTAGAAAGGCGGTTTTGGCGTGGTTCTGATTTGCGAAGGTCCTGCCAGCGAGGAAGTTCTGAAAGTGCTCAAAAAGGTGGTAATCGGTCGGCGCAAGGTCTGGCGAGTATGACAGGTGAAGCAGAATTTCAACTTCCAGTTCGTCTAATTTTCGCATGGTGATTTGCGAAGCGTGTGGGCGCACCTTGTCGTGCAGAATGAAGGAACCTCTTCTGTTGACCAGTGCCGACTACAGCTCAGGCAGTTTAGGTCGTTTCGTCGACTTCGTCACAGCAGGACTTTGCTATGATGGTTCGGCCTGGTTCCAAAAAGCTGCAGTGAATCACGTCAGCCGCCGACCACAAGTCTGTTATTATCGTCTTTTTCTGGTGGAATTTCAGCTTCGGGAAGTGCCTGGAGAGGTCGTCGACAGCGCGTCAAGATGTACACCCGCCTCCTTCTGGGGCGTGGCGTCAGGAGGTACAGCCGCTCTTCCGCGGATCGGGAAATTTTGTTTTGCGTCTCAAAGGTTTCGTAAGGCAGCCGTTAGACTCTCGGTGAAGCCTAGGGGTTGGGATGGGTGAGCAGGAGGGAGGGATGAAAAGAAGATCGCAGTCCCCCGCCCCCCCCCCCCCCCCCGGCAAGGAGCGTGGCCTATTTCGTACGTCCTGACCGTCTCCCCGTCGACACCCTCTATCCTGATCATCTTCTGTTATTGTACAGAATCCACTTTTCATCACATGTGACGACACAGTCCAAAAACGGGTCGTTTTGATTCCGAAGAAGCAAAGAAGAAGAGATTTCGAAACGCGACAAATTCTGGAGATCACTCGAAGCGTGGCGCACCCGATTTTCGAGCTTTTTCACATTTCCAAGTCGTTTCAAAGTACCTATAACTGCAGTTTTGCCGACTTCTAGACCTTCTGCAATTTCACGGTCCTGGATTGCTGTAGGTCTGCCGCTTCAGGGTGCATCTCCAAGGCTGAAATCGCAGCACGAAATTTCTCGAACCACGGTTGCACGGTAGCTTCTCCAACACTATCGGTCCCACGGGGGGGGGGGGGAATGGTCTAATTTCAGGACTCTTTCGGCAACAGATTAGCCCAGTTCGAAATTGAAAGTAGATGTCGTTTGGAATTCCTCCATCGACATACTTTGATAAGTCTCAGAACTTTCCGGCCAACCTGGCTCATAGGGATAGCGCTCTCCCTAACGTCATCCATCTCTTTTTATCGGGCCGAGAATCCTACGAGCTTATTCTATACTGGTTTTGCTCTCCAGTCCATTCTTTCAGCGAGATGGCAAATCAGCTCTGTGCCTACTTTAATTTTTCCAACTCTCTGTTTATCAAGTGCTTACTAGGTGTTATATTGTCAGTTTCTCGTCGGAGCCGCACTTATTGTGCAAAAGTAAACAAACAAATAAATAAATATCGTTACCGTTCAAATAACTAAAAGGCCAAGGAACATATTTCTCAATACATTCGTGTCAACAAGCAACAGAACGTAGATCCTAATGCACTGAATAGCGTGGAAGCCTCGTGACACCGTATTTTCTTGTTTAACAGAAGAAAAGGTGTAAAGGATCTGACAATAAAATAGATGACAAAATCGGTCTCAAAAGCAAGGAAATTCTACATTAGACGATTATGTATAAGTTGCCAAGATTAGGGCGAAGCAGTAGGACGCAGAACCACACTTCTGGAAAAAATGAGGCACAGCGGTTAAATGTTTCTATGCAGAGCATTTCTGCAGAATCTTCCTGAACACCAGAACGTAACTATAGCTAGGCTCGTTAGATTCACCTAAACCTAAGTCATGTAGATCGAGAACGCATTCAACAGAACAGGCTCCTTAGAAAATACTTGAACCCAGCCCCAGAGCCACTACACCGTCTTAGGCACCTCCCTTCTGAAGTGACATGTCATCACTAATCGCGCCCGCGAACAAACGTAAGGTTGAATAAAAACACAAGAAGGGAAAGCTGTGGAAAACTACTGACCAAGCGGAATGACAGAAAGTCATTCTACCCGTGAGCTCTAGGCTTCTTCTGTACGGCAAGTGCACGTCTCTATGTGGGAGGCGGACGTCGAAGATGGGCAGGGGATGGAGTCGAAGGATAAACAACAGTGCAAAACCGGAGGCGAGGAAGGAAGTCGAACACTCCATTCACCGATCGATCTCGTGTGGGCGGTCGAGGGTTGCCGAGGACATCGACCACTCAGTGGTCTTGACACCTGAGGTGCGTGGTCAGTCAGAATTCTCGCCGTTTTCGAAGACGACCTGCGAGCTGCCACGGCTTCCGATGCAGTACAGGGGCCGGATTCATCAACGACTAACCCGCGGGTATAGGCGGTAGAGATACCCACGATGAAGCCTGCGTCTCTGACTCTTACCTTATCTCTACTCCTTATACCCCTGGGTTCAATTGTTGATGAATCCGGCCTCAGGTCGGGAGTGGATCTCGCCAGTCACTAGCACACATGTGCATCGGAAATCATCGAAATTGCACCGTAAGACTTTCGAAGAAAACACAACCCTGTGCCCTCTGTATTTCTGGCTTTTCGCGCTTCCCTTTGTTTACTGCATCGTTTTTTTCTTGTTTAATCAAAATTTGCACTCCCATACCATGTGCTACACGAAATGTTGAATTTGTTGAGAATTTCAGTTTTTTCTTTATAGTCACTATTTTGTCGACACCGTGTCAATGTTTATTTTATTTATTTATTCGAAGCGCGAATATGATTCATATATGATTCGAATATGATTCGAATATGATTTCGCATAGAAACACAAAGCAAACGAAAAACAGAAACAAAACGCTATTACACATTAGTCGGCCACAGTCACATTTGAAAACATCAACAAGCAATAGCTCTACTCCAAACACTTGTAGACATTGCCATCATATCGTCGAATCTTCCAAGAAGCAAGTTTAGTTTCGTAAGAGTTCTAGAAGTCAAGAGATCTGCTCTAAGTCTTGACTTTGCAACTAGTACAAAAATACAAAATTAATCGACTGTTTTTCACTGCGTACAATTTAGTGCAAACATAAAATAAAATAAAATAAGAAAGAGAAAAACAACAAAGACAGGGGTAATCAATGTCTGCTTACAAGAGAACTGTCTGAACGGTACGCCGGAACGGCAAGAACGTGTACAATAGGGAGAATCCCCGTCCTCCAAATAGTAACAGAACATGTTTTGTTTTTGCCGAATCCTTGAGGCAAACGAGTACAAGGGTGTAATGGTTAAGGGTCTGCAGAGCGAGCTCTTCACGGCAGCGCAAGATCCGGTTAGGCGGGTGGGCTGGGTGGCGCAGTGGTAGGGGTACGCCTCATGATCGTGAGGTCTAGGGTTCGGTTCGCCTGCTATGCCGCGTTTTTGCACTTTTACCATAGTATCGGATTTCCATATCTGAACATGTTTTTGGAGTTTGCTACGGTAAGATGTTTATATTGCTTATTATTTGTCGACATCTCGTAATTCACCAGCAATGTCCGAAATATGCCAAATGCGGTTTTGTATGGAACTTTTACTCCAATAAATTGTTTTCACTGTCAATGTAAGAAATTTTGACACAGGAACAACATGAAAACAGCGGCAGAATGCCAGCAGAATGCTTCAAATGCAATTTATTAGTGTCGGTGAGGTGAGTGCCACCAGTGTACTCACAGTGTAGCAGGGCACCACATGATCTTCAACTTGACCTACCACCTCGATCAATATTCTCGCCTCTGTTATGCCTACAAAGTCGCGCGGTTATAACAAGCTGCTTCCGCCAACACTGACTCTACAATGTCTGCTAACCTCGAGTGGTCATTCACCTACTGACACTGAAGTGCGGATCTTCGCTGGATGCTGTCCCTTCGAGAGACGGAATGAAGCTGGCGGAAAGGATAAAAAGTATCCTACAGGATTTCGAACTGCGACAGGTGGAAATCGACGGAGGTAGTGGAAGAAGAGAATCAAGAGTTTCAACCAGAAGAGGATTGTACCGGAGTCACGACACCACTAACAAGTGAGGGCACTATCACGTTTTCGGGAGGACAGATCGTTTCGGAGGAAAAGGTTTGGCTATACTAGAATTGTTATTCTATACAAGTTCGAGAACTGGGGAAAGCGGACTGTATCGCGATACCAAGCTTCGGCCTCCATATAGTCCAGCTGAGTACCACTGGGTAGGGACTGTGAAGACAAGCTATGGTAAAAGCGCAAAAACGCGACCTAGCATGGGATCCGGACCCTAGACTTCACGAACATGGGGCGATCACTTTACCACTGCGCCACCCAGTCAACGACAACGGGATCATGCGCTTCCGTGAAGAGCTCGCTCGGTGGATCCTTAACATTACACCCTCGTACTCGTTTGCCTCAAGGATTCGGCAAAAACAAAACATGTTCTGTTACTATTTGGAGGACGGGAATTCTCCGTATAGTACTCGTTCTTGCCGTTCCGGCGTACCGTTCAGACAGTTCCCTTGTTAGAAAGCGCCATAAATTATATCTCGGAATACATATCGTTGAGATATTCAGGCACTAAACAAAAAAAATCCGCAACCTAACGTCAACACCGGCGGAAAGCTTTACATGAGAATCAAGGATACCTGATCAGCAAATGATACCATTAGCTTTTATTGGAAAAACGGAAGAAGTAGGCCGGCGAAAAATTATAGGTCCACGTTTTAAAAGCTCAATTCGTTACAAAAATAGTGGCAAGCAAAATACGATTATCGCTTTCTTACGTCGCCATTGCTGTACAACATCAAATACTCTAGTTGTCATACTAATATTCCATGTTCGACTATCGTTGAATCTTGGCATAATACAGGGTGCGGTAAAATTACCCGTGCACCTAAACATTCTAAATTTTTAAAAATTTCTTGGAAATTTTCCCACTTCATTCGCCTAATGTATGTTGACTGATCACAGTAAAACTCATACGTGCTTGAGTACAAAATGGTTAGACGTTCCAACCTAAGAAAGGCTATTATCGAACTTCATAAGGCCAGCAAGCGAAGGAGAGATATTGCGAAGATCCTTTCCGTACCCCGAAGAACGGTTCTGGATACACTAAAACGCTACAAAGAATTGAAGACCGAAAAGGATATAAAAGAAAGAGGGCGTCTCACGGCAGCTACCAAGCGGAAAAATGTAAAACTCGTGAGAGAAAAAATCTCGAGAAGCGCCAGGATGGGCCAGATGGCAAAAGACGTAGGAATAAGCGAAAGGTCAATAAGGAGGATAGTCAGGGAAAAGCTTAAGAAGTTCTCTTATCGTCTGCAGAAATGCCAACTTCTGGCGGACACTATCTATGTTCTATCTTCTATGTTCTGTGTTCTATGAAGAAGAGGGGATTGGAAAGATGCAAAAGGTTGCTGCAACGATTCACGGCAGCACGCGCTCGAGACATCGTCTTTAACGATGAAAAGAGTTTCACTTTGAATCCAGTCTTCAACTCCCAAAATGAGAGTATTACTGGGGACTCGATTGCTGATGCTACTGCCAAAAGACGACTTCAGGAATGTGCGAATGAGCCTCAATCCGTTATGGTTTGGGGAGGAGTCACATCTTCAGGAAAAACTCCACTTGTTTTCGTCGAAGCTGACGTGAAAATCAACGCAGCGGTTCACAAGGATATCCTGGAAAAAGTTCTTAACCGTGGGCCGATTCCCACTTCGGAGAAGCCTACTGGTGCCCTCAACAAGATTCTGCTCCGGCACACAAAGCGAAGGTGGTCCAGGAATGGTGCACCGAGCAGCTGCCTGACTTCATCACAAACGACGAATTGCCCTCCAATTCTCCGGATCTTAACCCGATGATTTATTCTGTGTGGGCCGTCTTAGAGAAAAAAGTCTGCTCTATCAGGCACCCAAATTTGGACTTTCTTAAAGAAACGCTTTTGAAGTCCTAGGACGAAATTGATGAGCCGTACCTGATTGCCACATGCGAAGCGTTTGTCCAATGTCTGAAGGACTGCGTGGAGGCTAAAAGCGACCATTTTGAAAACTGTTAGCATGCTTTTGCCATGATTGTTGTACATAAATTTGGCAGTTAGAATTGATCTGCGAGGTTTAATTTCAAAATGCCATTGAATTTTCAGTGCACGGGTAATTTTGCCGCACCTTGTATTGATCATTGTGAATATATCCAAGTGATTCAGCTGGCGAACCAAGATTAGTACAGTGCGTTTCAAAAGTATGTAGCCACCTTAAATTCAAAATTTTCTCGTTTCGCGTTCGTTTCTACGAACTGGCGTTAGCAGCATTGGATTCCCCGTAGACGAAAATAGCTAGATTGCTCCGTCCAGAAAAAAGCTTAATCTCCGGCAAAAACTAGGCGTTTTTGAATTTTTTGTTTGTTTCAAAAGTATGTAGCCACTCCAGAATATCGGGCATTTTTACACTCCTATTCCAATTTTGCGCTCTTTTTGGCGGGAAGTTCTTGTCATAAATAGCCAGCTTGACCTGTTCTTCAAAAATAGCCACTATGCCAGTCCGTGGACGTGTCCTGATTATCGAGGAACAGGCTCAGATCCGAACGCTCAAGGATGCTGGCTTGACAAACCGTGCCATTGCTCGTCAGCTCGGACGTTCGCAAGATGTGTCGACCACTTCATTTGAAATCCCAACGGTTATCGGTCTGCACCTGTACCGGGTCGTCTGCATGTGATTTCGAGCCAGAATCGTCGACGAATCAGCCGCATGGTGTGGAACTCCACATGGAGCGTCAACCAAGTTCGCGCTGAGACGGGTCTATCTGCATCAAGAACGACGACGTGGCGTTGTATTCGATCGAACGAACACATCTGCGGACAGACCATGCAGAAAGCACCTCATCTCACAAACTTCCACAAGCAGGCGCGACTGGAGTTTGCCCGCAAAAACATGGCACGCAATGGGAAAATGTAGGAACTTTCTGGTTTCGCCGACGTCATGAATTTCACTCGCTGAATGCTTCAGGTCATCTTCGGTGACGACAAAAAATTTAATCTGGATGGTCCCGATGGTTACCGGTAATACTGGAGAGATCTACGACAGGCTCCCATCACCTTCTCTCGACGGAACTTAGGAGGCGGGTCTCTGATGACATGGGCAGGCTTCTGCAGTAGGGGGAAGCTGAAGCTCAGATTCCCATTATGTCGTATGGACAGTCTAGGATATGAAACCGTACTGGAGTCCAGCCTGCTACCCTTCCTATCGGGGAGAAAACGGCAGACACATGTTCTGCAGCAGGACTGCGCTGCAGTTCATGTGTCCAAATCGACCACAGACTGGCTCCAACCTAATCGACTCCGAGTAATGGAATGGCCAGCTTGCTCATCTGACTGCAACCCAATGGAGAATATGTGGGGTATCTTGGTCCGGCAGGTCTACTTGAATAACAGGCAGTTCAACAATGTTGAGTAGCTGAAAACCGTTATTTTGACTGCCAGGGACAACCTCGGTGACGAAGTGATCCAGAACTTGTTAGTAGCATGCGTAGCAGAGTATTTGATGTAATAAGAAATAACGGTGGTCCAATTGACTATTAATTTTTAACAAAAATCGTATTTTTTGAGAGTGGCTACATACTTTTAAAGCAAACAAAAAATTCAAAAACGCCTAGTTTTTGCCGGAGATCAAGCTTTTTTCTGGAAAAGGCAATCTAGCTATTTTCGTCTACGGGGAATCCAATGCTGCTAACGCCAGTTCGTAGAAACGAACGCGAAACGAGAAAATTTTGAATTTAAGGTGGCTACATACTTTTGAAACGCACTGTATAGATCCATTATTCCGGCTAACCTTTCGGCGTAACCGCCTTCTTCAGTGCCAGGAAGAGTCAAGCAGAGCTTGAGAAATCATCCGTCCAAGAACCATTTCAGACCACTGCGGTGAAAAAGAAGTTGGCAGGAGAGAGAGACGAAACACGAGGGGGTCATACAGAGAGACCAGTGCAGTTGGGCGAAAAGTACCCCCTTTGAAGTGACACATGAGAGGAGAGGATGGAGTCGTCTTCGGTTCACCCCTTTGGGGAGCCTCTGACAGGACTGTCTTCGCAAAAGTCCTAAACCGGAGAACAACGCACGGGGTAGCTCCTGTACCACCGCTAGGCGTTCCTCCTTCCTGCTGATTGTGGGGTTCCCAACGGTAATCCACATAACCTCTAGTGCTTTTGGCGTCAAGATCTCGAACTCGCGTACCAATATCGTCACCGCCACATCAACCCCTGCGCCACTGTGACATCGCAGTCTGTGCTCACCCAGCGGACCAGATCGCCCTACACTAGGCAAAGATTGGTGTTTTTCAGAACAGAAACCGAAGAGAAATTGGTTCGATTTTTGAGCACCTTCCGTACAAAAAGGACCCACAACCTCTCTATCGGGTCAAGATCTTTAGAACAACAGGGCCACTCCAGAAATTCATCTCCCCTAGTATAACTTCTTGTCATTGCTCACAAACTACAGGGTGCGCCATAAATATGGTCACTTTTTCGCGCGTCATTTTTTGTATTTGTTTGTGAACGTTTTTACGTTTCCATTGTTTCTTCGGATTCTACGTGTCATCTTAACCGTATATAGTGTTTTTTGCATCTCCACACTGCTTCTATCAGAAATGGTAAAGTCTTGTTGTCAAAGAGGCGCAATCTTGGATCCGAGAAGGGCAGGACGTTCTGTTCCCAACATCGCTCGTCTGCTGAAGCTGCACAAGATGATAATCTATCGCTGTGTGGAACGTAACTCTCTCGTTGATCGTTCCCGATCTGGCTGCCCGGTATCCGTAGCTACGAGCAGTCTTTGAAAAATCATGAAAGAACAATTCAACTGGGATCCAGGCCGCAGCATGAGAAAGGTGGCATCCGAGTTCAACGTATCGGCTACGACGGTGAGGCAAGTTGTTAGGAATAAACTTGGACTATACCCCTACAAGTTCCGTCAACTGCACGGACAAACGCCTGCACAGGTGGAAGGAAGAAGAAAAAAACGTCCAAGACTCCTCGAGCGGCACGACCACTGCACGACGCTCTTCACTGATAAGACACTTTTCTCAGTTGAGCAACCTTTTGACCGCCAAAACTCGCGGTTATTGGCTGAAAGTGGTGAGGATGCAGACACCGTTAACAGAAACTCTCATGCAGCTTCCCTGATGGTTTGGGCCGGAGTTTGCGCCAAAGGACGGACACGATTGGTTTTCGTTGAAAAAGGACCCAAGGTCAACACCAATGTCTACGTGAACGGCATTTGATGAAGGAGTTGCTTCCCTAGGCTCAAGAACACTCTGGAAATACAACATGGAGCTTTCAACAGAAGGGCGCACCCACTCACAAGTCCAAGAAGACTCAGGAGTGGTGCTCAAGGAATCTTCCCAACTTCATCCCTGTTTCTAAATGGCCGACAAACTCGTAAGATTTGAGTGTTATGGATTACTGCGTTGCTTCATTTTAGAGGGTGAAGCCTGCGCTAAAAGACGCACTACGATTCGAGGATTGAAATCTTCACGGGAAAAAGCATGGAAGGAAATTCCGCAAGCAACCTTGCGTGCCGCCGTTGAGTCCTACCCTAAGCGTCTGAAGGTCGTCATTCGTGCCAAGGAAGATCATATTAGATGATATCCATTTTGCGTGTTAACTAGATTGTTAGTAAATTGTTGAGGAAGTTTCGCTAATCCCTGACAAATTCCCCGTGAGTAATTCGCTTCTTATTGAGTGACCATATTTATGGCGCACCCTGTAGTACAAGAATGACATCCAAACAAACAAAATAAAGAGGAAAACGGATAAAGAAAGAGAAATCAATCTCTACTTGGGAAGCGCTACACATTATGCTTCTATGAGCTATCGATGAGGCAATCTGAATGCGTATTTCGGCCAGCAGATGCTAAGTCAGTGTCTTATCTGCCCCATAGACCTCTTCTTCCATTTAACCGACTCTACCGACCAAGGGTTTTCGGGTGGGGGGAGGGTGGGAAGAGGAATATGTGCATAATAATATGTGCGGTGGCCAGACACAGAGGGTAGAGTAACAAGCAAAAATGTAGGCGCTTTTGATTGTGGTCGTGAAACATCCCAGCCCTAAACCTTGACGATCTGACTACTAGCCTAGCTTTACTGGCTACAACACTCTCGTCCTCCAAGCAGTGCTCCTATTTATGAAAGCAGACTATTTAAACAAAAAGTCATGGTTCATAGTTATTGGATTTCAGACATTGACACAAAGTTTTGTGCGTTAAAATTTTTTAACGAAAATTTTTAACGGAAAATTTTCGTTAAATTTCCGGTAAATCGTTGTATTTCGTTGAAAATACTATTAACTGCAAACTATTGCTTAAAATGAGAAAAATCAAGGAAGACATTATATGTTCCAACTTCAACATGTCAACAATTAAATTCAAGAAATGGAATATAACACTACAGTATAAAACAAACAATTCGCTATCAAAAAGTGTGGACAGAAGAATAAACAGGCTCTCAGCAACAAATTATATTCAGGATGTGGAAGAAGAATAGGTATGAAATTATCATTCAAGAGAACAGTACTTAGTGGGTTGGGTAAGTTAGACCAGACAGATCCCGGGATTTCCCTACAAAATCGTTTTGTGTGACTGTTCTACGAGCCCTCTAGTACTGAAAGAATTCATAAAAATACAACTATGAGTTAACACGTTGACGAACGCACGATTTTAGCGTACCTGATGCGTGAGAGCAATCGATTTTTTGAAGCGTCGGGACCGTGACACAACATCGTGTCATGCGGACCCACACGGCCGAAAGGGTGTTGTGACACGACAGCTAACGTGCTAACGTTTTGGAAAAGTAGCCTAGCTCCAAAAAATTTTGTTGTTATCGCTTTTGTCAAATCATTTAGAATACGTCTACCGACAGAAAACATTCACTTCTTCTCGACTATTTCAGGTGGCGAGCAAGAGTATTTTAAGATAAGCTGCACCATGTGGGGATAGGCGTATCTAATCTGAGAGTCAGACCAGTATTTTTGTAGATTCGTTGACGCGGCCCAGCGAAGAACTCTTCTAGCTCCAAAATGCATTACATATTTCCAAAAATTCAAATGCGCTATGGAAGGTGTGAAAATAGCATGAAAACATTGAAATAATGTTGCTGATTTCAATAGTTTTTCAGGAACAATCCTGATGGGAAGGATGAGGTCTACAATATTGCAGAAGACTAGGGGGGGGGGGGAAAGTGATAAACATACTGAGAAAAAAGTCCTTTAAAAATTTCGTTAAATTTCTAAAAATTTCCGCTAAGTCGTTAAGCCAAATTTTAACAAAAAATGCTGTTAATTCGTTAAATTCGTTAAATTGGTAACCGTTAAATGTGCACCCCTGGTGGGGCATAACCATGATATGCTCGGTTGACGTCAACTTTGACAAGCATTTGGCTCTCACACCCAATCAATCGAGTTTGAAATTTGAAGCTTTGGACAAATGCATGGCGCTTTCCAAACCATCGCTCGCAAGTAGTTGAATATGTACCTATTCTAGTAATTTTCCATGTGCGCCTTAAAGGCCCCGAAAACCTTCACTGGAAGCAAAGTTACGGGGGTCCAATCAGCGCTAGCTTGCATGCATTTTTTGGACACCCTGTTTAATGGACTCTGTGGATGTTATTCGCTTGGAGCTACATGATCACTGGTGTTTGGATAGCCTTGATATCCAAACACCGTGTTCTACATAACCAAAAAATCTCCTGTCCTGCAGGAACAGAATAAAGGGAGACCAGGAGCGCTTGCTATCGTTCTGGTGCATCGTCCATCTATTTGCGTAAGTCCCCTCTTTCTCTTTCGACTCCTTATCTGCCAAACGTTTTACTAAAAGAGATGTGGAACAAATATGTGCAACGATACTCAGCGCTTAATCAAAACAAAATGGGAATTCTTTCTGGTTTAAGGTGGACGCCATTAATTAAGCGGTAGAAGCCATCTTATAAATTGCTGAGATGAAACGCATTCTGACTGATCAAAAGAAAAATGAACGACTCTGGAGGGTTGATGGCCACCCTATGTGACAGAATGGAGAAATAGGATTGATTTAATGATTTGCTTGCAATTTATAAGATGGTATGGTGGGTGTTCTCCTCAATGATTTCTATTCAATATCTCATTCCAGTATTAGAGTGGTTAGGGAAGCACTCAAATGCCTAGAGCTAATTGCAATATAAGATCCACTTTGCCCACAAATTGAGCTCGCACGGAATTCCTAAGGTTCTAAGGAAAATTTTTATACCAAATTTCATGAAGCAATACAGAATCTTTATGGCCAGGTATATAGAGGAAACTCCTTAGTAGTTTGAGGTAGCCGACTCCATGGTTATACTGACTGTATGCTCCTACTTTTCTGCTAATCTCAATTGCTTCACTGTTTTCTAAGGCGCTTTTTGTGTTTTGTTCTTTACGTGGAGCGCCAGTAAATAAATAAATAATATATAGGTTGCTACAAAATGTTTTGTTGCGTTCAAAACCCTTGCGCCAAGTTGGACTCGAACCCACACCTTCTGCTTTACAGGCGGAGTTGCTACTGTTATAGACACTGATTATAGTGCATGGTTGCGCAAAAACAAGAAGGCTCGGGTTCGCTTCCCTCTCGGTGCAAGGCTTGGTCGCAGCGAAACACCCTGTAACAACGGATAGCCTCCCTACAAGTCGCTCCAGACTTCAACAAGCTTTTTAGAGATAGTAAACAAGCAAACAATAAGTAAACACTATTTCAGCTGATGATGCGTAGTCTACGCCTTCTTTTGGCTCTACTAACTGCTATCTACGCTGTGGCTGCGGAAAATGGAGGTGAAAACGAAGGCAAGTGGAGCAGTCAAGGACAAATATCTGCGAGAGCCTTCGGTCTAAAGAATTCCACCCAGGTTTTTGGGAAGGCGACAGCTCCTTGCGTGATATGGTAGCATACCTGGGTTTCTAGGGGCGCCCTCACAATCGTAGGTGCAGGCGTAGGTGTGCATATGTGTACCCCACATCTATTCAATGCTCAAGTCCCGCCCAGGCCAAGTGAGCAATTCATTATTTCGCGTTCGGTGAATTATTACCAGCCCTTTTTGGGAAGTCAAATAGTAAGACACAGATATGTTCGCCGGCTGGCCGCCGCATGTCATCGAATAGGCCAAGAATGCACTCAAACGGTTTCATGATATCGAGTAGAAGTATTAGAATGCGCGGCCCACTCCAGTAGGATAGATTAACGAAAGCATCTCTCCTTTATCGCTGATGAGGAGCTATCTCACTGTGACAAACCAAGTCTAGAAAGTTCCTTGAATAATATTCTTCAGAATTTGTTTATCAGTGATGATCCAGCAAAGTTAGGAAGGAAGAGAAAAGTATGTCTTTTATCTCTTAGTAGG